>JAKCPI010012801.1:0-10648 GCA_023213315.1 Euborellia annulipes | reverse complement strand
ACTTCTATAAAGGATAGGTCTAATCATATTTTTTTCTATTATTTATTGTTTTATTTTATCCTTTAGTCTCCTGTGTTTTTTTTTTATTTCTCCCGATCATCATTACCCATCGTCTTTCTTTCTCTTAACAATATCTTTACAATACAATACCAACTCTGACTTGCCGGCAAACAATAAGTCTCAAATGCAATAGGATGCATAATGCATCAGAATGGAGGATTTAATGCTTGGCTTTGCAGACAACATGCAACCCAAGCTCTTTGGTGGGGGGGAGTCAGACTTGCTAATTGCTATCTGATCTGCACAATGCAAAGCATTTCTGTTCTATTTTGTAAACCACTTATCTTATAATTAATTTTTCTTTTGATTAGTTGTTAAGTAATTTGAAAGTAATGTTTTCTGCTGCGACATCAGAAACTGTAATTTTTTATATTTCTCATTTTGATAGAGTAAAATGGTAATTTATAACTGTCTGTTTTTCTGTTTTAGGCAAGAAAAAAAAAACATGATGGCTCTACTGGAATGGGACCGCGAGTTTTTTTTTTTTTTGTACACTCGCTCAATCTGCTTTCATCCTCGCCTCGAACGTTCAACATCGGTGAGTGGCATTTTTAATTTTTACAAAGTCGCTCTTCAGTATTGGCTTACAATATCAGTAGCAATGTTTTAAAGATGAGAATCCAAATAGAGCCGTGAAGTTAGACAACCAGAGTACTTAGCTGTCGTAAGTGTTGCCTCAAAAATAGTATTTCCCCTGCAATATTAAAAAAAAGTTTATTTATTTTAGAAATACTTATGAAATCGTTGATCCTAAGTTCATATTTAAAAATTAAAATTAAAATTTTATTCTTTATGAAATTCAAAATATACCAGCTTCACATACTTCATATATAAAATAAGAAATAAAATAAATTTTGACTTAGGCCTGATTTAAACAAAGTTTGTAAAGTGTACTTTTTGTTTTTTAATCGATTCATATGGGCCAGGGGTGTATTTAGAATACTTTTTCGAGGTGGGATTCCTCCCCCCCTCCATACACAAAATATTATTTAAAATACCGTATATATATAGACGTCTATTGTTGTATTTTGTTCAAAGGACCCATCAAAGTTACAATTTCAATTGGGTAGTGCTTTATAAACAACTTAGTATCAACGAATTCATAAATATTTCTAAAATAAATAAGTTAATTTTTTTTTTTATAATATTGCAGGGGAAATACTATTTTTGAGGCAACACTTATGGCAGCTAAGCGATCTGGTTGTCTATCTTCTCGGCTATATTCTCTAGGGTGGCGTTTTTTTTTTTTTAACACACTTTTTTCTCATTCACACCCACACGCATTCACACAGTCTTTTCGGCAACTTAGGCCATTTAAGACTTTGACGATAACCGTTATTATTTATAATATCTATTGGAGGTCCAGACATTTTTATTTAAGACATTTGGTATCCAAATGGCTTAAATAAAATCTGCGAACTGCTTGGGTCCGAACCCCCGACGTTCGGTATAGGAAGTAGGCACGCTACTAACTAGACCAAGCTCGTAGGCAGAGTAACGGTTAATATTGAAACTGACTGTAAATATATAATTCATAAATAAGGATTTCCCGCCGCGTTCTCTCATCCGGTAAAATGAAATAATTTGAAGAACATACATGGTAAAATATTTAGTTGAAGAACCATTCATTCTAACTTTTTTGGATTCAGGGGACCTCAAAACGTCAAAACCTCAAAATCCATCAAAATCTCGACATCAAATTTTTGACATGAATCCAATACTTTCTCTATATATATTTTAACATATATACATAGGTAAGAGAAGTGAAAATTTAGACAAATTAATTGCCTAATTTTCTGTTCAAAAAAGAAAAATCTGGTGTGACTGTGTCACAGCACTCAACTTTCTCTTATCTTCGATAATCGAAAGTTGTGTTCTGTGCTTGTCACGCCAGATTTTTCGTGTCGACATATATATTTAGTTTCCGACAGTACGGAACATATACAACCCCCCCCCGAAAAAAATTTCTATATACGCCCCTGACATATAGGTAAGGGAAAGTAAAATGTTATGCATGGAAGAACTATCTATATTTTAAAATGATTCTCTTTAATAACAATTTTTTTATTAAACTTAATATTCGTAATTCTTATATTTAATTACATAATAAAGTTTAATAATTAATAATATTTAATAGCGCAGATGTTCTATTGACACCTTTCGTAGAATTTTTACCCGACGAATAATGATTAATTTTTTACTTCTTGATTTTAAATATTCACTCATCTCTCTCTGGTATGAAAATGATTATTCATTTAATGAAAAATGATCGATTAATATTTTTATTACTATTTATTTATTAAAGGCCACCCATAAGCTTCTAAATTAAGTTGAATGGGGATCCAAATACATACATCACGATTGATCTTCATTAATCTTCAATTTGCCTTTCATTATCGAGATATGAGATGGCGGGCTGATAAGTTAACGAAAAAAAGACACGACCCTGACCCCCCTCCCTCCAAAAAAAAAAAAAAAAAAGAATCGGACATAGATTAACTTGTGAATATTCAAGGACAATCGTGTCTTGAAACAAAAGCATAATTCACAACCACAATGCCAATTAAAACAAAACTCTATTCTATATTTATATTCTGATCTTTTATATAACAAAAAATCTGGTGTGACAATTTGCACCGCACACCGCAAGGGGTCGCCCACATATTATGTAACTCCTTTTTTGACGATTTTCTAGTGCCGACTACCCCCCTGTCACAGTTGGTCACATACAAACAAATCCCCCCTACAAATATCATGTCAGAACATAGAACTACCCCTTTCTTATCATATTACATCTTTTTTTTAAGTAAATTTCCCCTCGTGACTCAGATAATCACTCCATTTTTTCCTGTTGTGAAAATCATTCGACCTTTTTTTAGAAACCCCCGGGTCCCCCATGTCAGAACAATTTAGTAGCGTTTTGTCTAGACTCCCCTCCCCCTAACGCGTTACGTAATATGTAGACGAGCCCTCATTGAGAGTTATGTCCTGTACTTGCCAAACCAGATTTTTTTTTTTGTTTCTTGCAGTACAATTAGAATTCAAAATACCCTCGTGCTTGGTGTAGTTGGTAGAGTGCCTACCTTCTATACAGAACGTCGCGGGTTCGGACCCCAGGCTGTCCGATGATTTTATTTAACTCATTTGGATACTAAATGACTTGAATAGAAATGGCTGGACTCCCATTAGATATTATAAATAATAACGGTTATGGTCAAAGTATTAAACGGTCTAAGTTGCCGAAAAGACTGTCTGAATGTGTGTGGAAAAAAGAATTCAAAATGCAAATAAAATTAAAAAACATAGAAAAAATAAAAGAATAATAATAGAAAAGTTTTTTTTTTACGAAAAAAAGCACTCACACTATTTTTTCATTCACTCTCACATTCACACACACATTTACACAGTCTTTTCGGCAACTTAGGCCATTTAAGACTTTGACGATAACCGTTAATTGTTAATATATCTATTGGGAGTCCAGGCATTTCTATTTAAGCCATTTGGTATCTAAATAAAATCATCGAATTGCCTGAGATCCGAACCCCGGACTAGGCGCAGATTTGCAGTAGCAATTGTGTCAATTGGGTTGCTAGACTACAGGGCTCAAAGAAAACTATTTTGTAAATAACTACTACCAGTGGCGCAACCAGGATTTGCTCCTGGGGGAGGGTTTCCGGGGGAGGGGGGGGGGGGGGCTGATCTCAAATATTTTTCTGTGAAAAAAATTTTTTCGCAGAACCGAAGTTTTTTTGCCTTGCGGGGAAATTTTTTCCAGTCCGTAAAAATATTTTACCTTTTTTTTTTAAAGACGCTAAATTTTTACCGCCCCGTGGAACCAAATTTTTTCCCATGTGCCGCTCGCGAAACCAAATTTTTTTTCCATGCGCCGCCCGCGGAACATTTCCTCTTTTGCAGAACCGAAATGATTATATTTTTTCTTTTCTATTTGTAATATATATATTTTGATTTTTTTTATCTTCTGGGGGGGGGGGGGTTAAAACCCTACCCCCCTGGTTGCGCCTATGACTACTACTAACTTAATAGTTAAAGAAATAAATTTCAAAGCCCAGGATAGAAATATTATTTAAATTAGCCTCTTCGATAGAATACCAATTCTATTCTTTATTTATTTTTTTGTTTAACAATAATTTTTTTCAAAATTTATCTATTTACATAAATGCCATTTTTTTTTTTTTTTTGTTTAAAATTTTACAATTTAAATAATAAAAATAAAAAATAACAACACAAGATCGTGAACATAACTTGCATGATTATCATAATAATTATGAAGCGAATAATTTATCTAGGAAAAATAAAAAAAGATTTATCTTGACATTATTATAGTCAGAGACGAGAGAAGAAAAAAATAAAGAGAAGGATTATAAGTTAAGGGGAATGTGGTTTTGTGTATGAGAGATGTCAGTAGCAGGCAAAAGGGTCCCAAATTATGACCCAGACTGGCTAAATGTTACTTGTTGAATGCGATGCCCCCTCCTCTCTTCGCCCTTGCATTCATCGCCATTAGAATACAAACAACACGGCCAAATGGGAAAATATTTTATTAATCGGTCTTGTATAATTTGAGATCCAGCCAGAAAGTTGTGATTAGCATCTTTCCAATTAAAAATTATTTAATTTATTTTGGAGGAAATCAAAATAAGAATAAAGATAGAGACTTTTTGAATTTGTATAAATTCATATTAAATGGAGGAAAAATATAGGCCCTAAAAATTAAAAATATGTCCAGATTAGAAAATCTGATACAGTGAATTCCCGATAATTCGTATACCTATTATTCGTATTTCCCGCTAATACCTACAATTTTCCCTCTCCCCAAAGCAAATCCCGATAACTGGTATAAAAACAATACATTTCAGCCCCCCAAGGTAACTGGTATTATTTGCATGCACGTGGTCACTTGAAACGTCTTATAATTCGTATTCTCAGCTTACAATGCTCGTTAATTCGTACTGCTTTCAAGAGGGGGGGAGGAGAGAGAAAAGTTTTTCTCGTTCATTCGTCATCTTTTCACTCAAAGAAAATGAGGAGTGGAGAGAGGGAAATTGAGCTTCTCTTATATTTTGTCTTTCCTTTTAGTCCAGGCAGGATGCCAAAGAGTATTAGTAGAGGTAAAGGTGGTACTTTACTGATGCACTTTTTCAGTTTGTTTCGATTTCCTCAAAATTCGCTCCAACGATATTTTTTTTAAATTCAAAAATCAATTATTTTTTAGATTCTCTTAAAAGTGTATATTCTCATTGAAATCTTCTCACGACCTCTTTACTCTTGCACTCCATAGAAAAGATAGGAGAAATGGTTGCGATGGTAACAAAATATAAATATTTTCCTATACTTATAAATTTTATATCTTGAAATTCGAATGTACCGTACTGTCGGAGCTTAAATATATGTCGGCACAAAAAATCTGGTGTGACAAACACAGTACACAACTTTTTCTTGCCGAAGGGTAAGAGAAAGTTGTGTGCTGTGTGACCAGTCACACCAGATTTTTCTTTCTTTCATTTATTTTATTTACAAAAACCTGTCACCTGCTACAAGTGTTTGAACATTGGCGGAAACTATGTTGAAAAAAAAGTTTAAGACATGCATTTTCATGTAAAAATAAAATTGACTTCAAAAACATTTTGATATTTTTGATTGAAGGATCAGGAGCAAAAATATCAAAACGAACAAAAAACTGGATTCTATGAACAAAAAACGTTTTTTTGCTATTTTTTTTTTAATTTTTTTTTTTTCAAAATGGTGCTTACGCCTCGGAAATACGATCTGGGCTCTTATTTAATCATAAGATTAGCTTAACTAGATGTGAAAGACTCGAAAGTCATAGTCCGAGGGATAGCTAGTTAATCAGATGTAAATCAACCGGCCCTAAGAGACCTCACTACAACTTTTTCATAAATCCAAAATCGAAATTTATTTTACATAATAATTATTGAAATATAATAATTTTCCATTAGATGGATCCAAGGGATTTAATTCGAATTGCTAGGTGCAGGATAATTAACATAAATACAGTCACTTCTCGATTTACTCCCGGGTTATGTTGCGACAGGGGATCGTAATTCAAAGCCTCGTAATTAGAGCTGGAATTATAATCAATGGGTTAATAACAAATATTAAATTTGTGCGAGGAAATTTTTTATATAAACTTTTACCTTTTACTTATTAATAAAAAAATACCTGACACGTTCGGACTTAGTGTTTAGTATTGATACAGATAATAATTTTCTCATTTATATTTTCTTTCTTAAATTGAATAAATAAAGACCTATCTCGCAACGAAGAGGGAATATTCTTTCCTTTTAAGGACTCGAAATCAATCTATTCCTCTCCATCAATGTCGATAGATTATTCTAGAAATTATTTTATAAAGAAATATAAATAATGATTTAATATAGGAAATCACTATAGAGAGAAAATAAATCAATCGCTCTTTTTTTTCCAAGATTTAATCAAATCGATAAATTATGAAATTTTGCTTTTGCACAATGAATTTCAAAGCTTTTAAAAAATTACATCCAATCAATAAAGATCAACCAACGAAAAATGAGCGGAAAAAATAAAGTACTTTATTTTATTTGCTTACTATATAGACATTTTAAAAGAAAATTGCTTTTCACAGATGACGATATAAATATTATTCATGTAATCTTAATTTAAAAAATTTGGTGGGACCTTCGGTAATCGAAAGTTGTGTTCTGTACTTGTCACACCAGATTTTTTGTGTCTACATATATTTAGTTTCCGACAGTACGGTACATTCGTATTTCAAGATATAAAATATGGGAAAATATTTATATTTTGTTACCATTTCTTTTCTAGGGAGTACAAGAGTAAAGTGGTCTTCAGAAGTTTTTAATGGCAAAATGAGAATATACATTTTAAAGAGCATATAAAAAATAATTGATTTTTGTATTTTAAAAAAATCGTCAGAGCGAATTTAGAAAAAATCGAAAAAAAAACTGAAAAAGTGCATCAGTAAAGTACTAGTACTCTTTGGTCGATTTTGTTCAAAAGCTTCGTGTCACGTCACATGGGGGTGCCTAACTTAAATATAAAATTTCAACCCTCTAGCACTTTTCATTCTTGAGATATTTTGTTCACAGACAAGCAGACAGACCATGTCGCTTTTTGGATTCAGGGGACCTCAAAACGTGTATATCCGTCAAAATCTTGACATGAATCAAATACTTTCTCTCTCTATTTATTAACATATGGAGGTAAGAGAAAGTAAAAATTACACCATTTTTTTTAAATTCATTTTACTTTATTCCTACCTCTGTAAGAAAAATTTTTTTTTTTCATTATTAATTTTTGCCTTCATATTTAACCCCCCTCGTCAAATATTCAATTAATCCCATATTTTTAATGGAATTTTTTGACTAATTCTTTTAATTCTCTGGAGCTAACGAATATTGGCCTCCAAGATCAATTTTCCAAATGATTGCTAGTTTTATAAATAAAATAATAAAATAATTTATAAGATTCGGGGGCGGAGTTTTTAATTAAAATAATAAATAAGAAAAATATTTTTATATAAATTTATATTTTTTAGTATTAATATTTTTTGTTTTTGTATTATTTTATTAAATGTGTGTGGTGGGGGAGGGGGGCGTCATTCGATTAAAAATTTTAAGGGAGGCGTAATTACATTGGAAACCTCTGGCCTAAAGTAAGACTCATTCTAGAAAATTATACTATGTGTAAAACCCAAAGGCGGATCCAGGGAAGATTTTCAGGGTTTTAATTTTTTTTCTGACTAGACGCGAAGCTCGCCGAAGGCGAAAAAAAAATGATAGAAACAAATAATTTGACTGCAAAAACGATTCTTTTGAATATGAAATTAAATATTTTGCATTTCACTAAGGGTAGAGGGTGAATATAAGCTGTTGAAAGGGGGAGGGGGAGTGTAGGTGCCATTGAAAAAAAAATTAGTTTTTTGTTTTATTTTTTTTTAACACACACTTTTTTCTCATTCCCACTCACACTCACACACTCTCTTAAAACGAATTAGTAGAATTTTTACTTATTCAAGCAGTAGGTAAGAAAATTACAGCAAATTTAGTCATTTTGAGTAGAATCTACTAATATATTTAGTAAATTTATTGGTTACTTTTAGATTAGTTATTTTTTACTAATTCAAAAAGTAGTTCATTCAATTCCGGCTGTCTGAGAAGCCAACATGGCCGACCAGCTGTTTGATCGGTTCCTTAATAAAGACATTTTTGGCAATATAAGGCTTTATTTAAGTAATAATAATATTACAAATAAATAATAATATTGAGATAACTTGTATTTTTTGTTAAAAATTGCAGGAAATATATGTTAAGTCAAAACAGATAGATTCCAAATTTTTTTTAAATTAATAAAATATTATTTTTTAAATGGTCAATTAAGAAATATTTTTACTTAAAATTTAGTAAATATATTTCTTGATATAACGATAATTAGTTTTATTAAGTTTATTTAGAAATAAATTGCTGGGAAGGAATATAGTAACATTCAAGTAAAAAGCATTGTTAACATCAGCGACATACTTATATACAAAATAACAGAGTAGTAAAAGGAAGTCAAGTTTAAGTGGGTTCGGCTAGAACTCGAGTCAGTAAACACAACTTAGGTCCCGGTGTCATCACACCTTATTTCATATACGTATCTTAAACGTTTCTTTTTTTTTTTTGGTCATTATTTTTTTTAAAATTCACTTTTTCAATTAGTGAATTTTTCATATTAATAATTTTTACTAATTGAAAAAGTGGATATCAACTATTTGCGGGTGGTCTACTTTGCACATCTTAAAAAAGTGACTATACACTATAAATTAGTAGTTTTTTACTAATTCGTTTTTAGAGAGCACACATTCACACAATCTTTTCAGCAACTCAGGCCATATAAGACTTTATACGATAACCCTTATTAATTAATAATATACATATTGGGGATCCAGACATTTATATTTAAGCCATTTGGTATAGATTTCGGACCGCCAGGAGTCCGTACCCGCGATGGTTCGGTATATAAGATAGGCACGCTACCAACTACACCAAGCCTGTGGGCATTTCAAAATCTTTTCTTAAGTCACCATTATATTCTTTCTATATGGCCTATATTTTTGTTAATCAAATTTCCTTGATATACTTTTACTCAGGGGTTGATTAAGGGTTAAAAATTAAAATAAAATAATTTCAAAATAAAATAAAAATTACAATAATTATTTATAAATGTATTCAAATTATTTTGAGAGTAATTTCGTGGTGAAGGCTCGTATTTCTTCTAAGGGGGGGGGGGTATGAAGGCATTAACCAGGGGGGTTAATGCCCCATCCCCTATAATGCACAAAGAAATTAATATTTTTTAATACTTTTACTAAAAAATAAGTGCATTCCGTTTGAGTTAAAATTTTTATTCAATATTTAGCAAATAGCATAGTGGGGTAGAAACATTTTAATGTCATTCTAAAATTTCTTATTACTGGGGCGGAATTAATTTTTGAAGATTTCGAAACTCTCATAAACAGATAATAATAACACTGGGTAACTTAGGAACCTATCGAATCCCTTGCAGAATTTTGTAGGGATTTTTTTCATTAAGTAGAAAATTAAGATATTATTAGTCCATTTATAATTTTACTGGAGTGAGTTACCGCATCTTTTTGTTTTATATAGAACTACCTCAATTCGGATTTGAATTTTTACTTTCTTTTACCTATATGTATAAGTTAATATACATATATATAGAGAGAATTGAATTCATGTCAAAATGTCGATGTCGAGACTTTGATGGATATACACATTTTAAGGTCCCCTCCAAAAAAATGGTATTCCCGACATGTTCTGTCTGTAGGCACTCCCCTAATGCGTGAAAATAAGATTTGAGAAAAATATTTTTCTTCAGGAATGAAAGTTAGAAGAAATCAAAGGCAGAATTTTCTCTTTAAAAATATATTCTAACAGCTTACGTTTCGGCTTTGGTCAAAGCCATCCTCGCATCTGTTAGTGGTCATCCGAGGATGGCTTTTACCAAGGCCGAAACGTAAGCTGTTAGAATATATTTTTAAAGAAAAAATTCTGGTTGCGTTTTCTTCTAGCTTTCATTCCTGATACAAATTCCACCAGCCATAAAATACCCTTATACCAGCGTTTTACAATCTGTGAGGCGCACCTCCCTAGGGGGCGCGGACTAGTCTAAGGGAAGGCGCGAATATAGGCCACCAGGACCAATTTTCCAATGATTGCTAGTTTTAATATAAATTTAGAATAAATTAAAAAAAAAATATTTTTATATAAATTTATATTTTTTAGCATTAAAAATTTTTGTTTTTGTATTATTTTATAAAATTGGGGGGGGGGGGAAGGATTAAATTTTTTTTAAGGGAGGCGTGGTAACATGATGTTTGGATAGGGCTGGACGGTAAACCGGTTTACCGGTAAAAACCGGTAAAAATTTTTTACCGAAAACGCGGTAACGAACCTCTAATTCGGTAAAAACCGGTTTTTCTCGAAAGTCGGTAAAAACCGGTTTTTCTCGAAAGTCGGTAAAAACCGGTTTTTCTCGAAACTCGGTAAAA
>JAKCPI010012799.1:0-10535 GCA_023213315.1 Euborellia annulipes | reverse complement strand
ATCCAGCCTCACTATCTATATTTTTTTAAATTATATTAATTTAAAGTAACAGGGCTTTTATTAATAAAAATTATATCTACATAGGCCTATATAAAACCTACCAAATTTTCTTTTAAGCAACCAGTAACAATAAATCAACAATAAAAATATTAGAGTAGAAACAAAAATTAATTTGTTGGATGATAATAAATTACATTTAATTAAATTCCCGCACACACTCTTTCTCTAAAACAATATTACGAGTTCAGTATAAAGTGCAACCCCAAAAAATGTTGAGTCACGTATTTGTTTTCGTTCACGTTGATAATAAAACGAGCGTTTCATTGATATTAGATCAGAATCGGGGAGGGTGGAAAAACTCTCTTGTATTTTCAAAATACTTGATATTCTATTTTTATTAAAATTAAGAGGGATTTTTTTATAAAAAATCTATGTCCAACTAAAATAAATAAAATTTCTTAACGCCTAAGAGTTAGGCATCCAAACTAACACATGCCCATTGCAAATACTCGATTTTCAAGTTATATAGAAATAAAATCCCTTGATCAGAAAATTTCGCTTTTAAATAAAACTTGTATGATATTTTTCGTTCTTTTTAAATAATAATTCACAGTATTTAATTTCAATTTTGAAGCAAATTCATACCGAGGTATTTCAAAATTTAACTTTTGTTTCTCTTTCAACCAGGACTGCTGAGAGGGGGGTGTAAGGGGAGGATAAAGAATAGAAAAAAAAAATAATATTTTGGATATACACATTTTGAGGTCCTCTGAATCCAAAAAAGTGGTTTTTGCGAAATGGTCTGTCTGTCTGTATGTGTCAGTTTGTGTTCAATTTTAAGCATGAAGGAATTGAGCAACCAGGTAGGTGGCTGAAATTTTATATTTAAGTTAAACATCCCCCCTGAAGCGTGAAAATAAGCTTTTAATCAAAATGGGCCAAAAAGTACTAGTGCTTTTCTGAAGTGCTTTTTCAGTTTTTTTCGAATTTCTCAAAATCGGCTCTAACGATTTTGATTAAAATTCAAAAATTAATTATTTTTTACATGCTATTTAAAAAGTATATCAGTAAAATTTTTGGTTAGAATTGTTTTAAGTACACTTTACTGATGTACTTTTTCAGTTTTTTTCGATTTTCTCAAAATTGGCTCTAACGTTTTTGATTAAAATTTATTTATAAATCAATTATTTTTTAGATCCTCTTTAAAATGTATAATCTCATTTTGCTCTGAAAATGTCAAATTCATTTTCCGGCTCTTTCTTTCATAGAGCCAATGTTAATTGTAATTTGCATGTTAATTTCGATTCAAAAGGGGGACCGACACAAAAAATCTGGTGCAAGCAGTGTGGTGTAAGAAAGTTGTGTACTGTGCGACCTGTCACACCAGATTTTTTGATATCTTTTAATAAAATTCTGATATATTTTTTGACATTTCTATTTATACAAATTTATAAAGGTTTTTTTTATCAATTATTTTTTCAAATACGAGATTATTTTTATTTTTAGACATCAAAATATTTCAAAAGACATCTCTGGCCAGGATTTTTTTATTTTTATTCATTTATTTATTTATTTTTAAATAAAAGAAATATCAAAGGTCAATCCACCTGGCTTTTCTCCTTTGACAGCTAACTTTTAACTTGACAACCTTTTTTGATTCTTTCTCGAATCGCGTATCTTTCTTAAGGGTTGTTTCTTTCTTTTTTTTTATATAAATATATATGATGAAATGGAGGAGGATATATATATATATATATATATATATAGCTGTAGAGCTTTGATGCAGTACAGCCTAGGATGACGGAGCTCTTAGGCAGTTTCCGGCCGGACAGTACGTCGTCTCTCGCCCTCTGCTCTGTTCTTCGCCGGAACTCAGCTCAACTTCCGTTTAGGGCGCGACCCAAAGGCGAAAAGGGAAGATGGGGGGAAGTTAAGCATTCACTAGATTGCAAACAAGCAACCATCAAGCATCATTTAGACACCAAGGGGAAGAGAGAAAAGGAAAAAAAATACAAATGTCAAATTGAAAATTATCCTATTTAATTTTGATTTACAAAATTGTCCGTCCAGAAAAATTATTTTTTGTCAATAGTCGATAAAAAATAAACCAAAAATACTCCTCCATGTTTTTATTATTTAAATATACAAATGACGTCAGAACCGCCGGCCCTCAATTCATTTACATTTGAATGTACTAGTATGTTGATATTAATTTTAAAATAATAATAGAATAATTATTATTCAATTAATTTTTTCCCTGATATTAAAAGAGATCTGATAAATAAAATGAAACAGGGTCTCGTTGTAATGTTGACTAATTAAAATTAAATTTGGTAAATTTACTAAAGGCCTAATGAAGCAAGAGAATAAAAATCCATTTAAATTTATATCTATTTGTTTATATAAGTAATATTAAAAAAATATGTATTTAATATAATACAGTATATTGGCAAAAATTAAACAGCTATAAATATTAATATTATCAAACAAATAGCGAATTGTAACGCTTATATTGGAGGTATATTTATTTCCACTCTATAGCCGACGAGTCTAAACGCTCCCCTTCTTCAGGAATAATGTGGTGTTAATAATAATAAATTAACCCTCCCCTTGCTTTTGTCATCAACTGTCCAAATTCGTCTGCAGAATCGTAGAAAGGCATTTAAAACAGGGGGTTCTCTAGAAAACAACTTTCACTTGAGTCAGAGCAAGTGCACACTACTTCAAAACGACTGCAGTCCAAACATTGTTCAGTATTTATATTTGTAATAAAGGATATCCTTTTCGACATTTGGCATCCAAAGGCTCTCTTCATTTGCTGCACCTGTACTTATTCTTTTCCATTCCATAACATCAACAGCAACTTCTCTTCGAATTATATTTGTAATAAATAATTAATAAACCTACAAATGTGGTCAATAATTAAAAACTCCCATAATAATAAATAAATAGTTGACACTTAATTTTTGCTATTTGCTATTTTAATCAGTGTCATTTCAGACTTTGAAATAAAATATTAATGTGTCCTACATTCTATTTATATTCATAGATGGCCAAAATTTCAATCACAACCTGCTCTTGAAATTTTCGGCAGAGAGAAATCGAAGCCTAGCATAAATGAATTATGAGGGAGGCAATGGCTAAGCCGGCTAAGCTTAGGATTACGGAGTCCGAAGTCTCAACACGACTCGGGTTCGGATCTAGCTTGCCGCAAATAATTCAACCATCCTGCCGAAGTCTCCTCTTAGGGTAGGTAGGGGGATAGCCCCATCGTGGTATCACAAAGGGCCTAATTGGCCTAAGTGTGTTCCCTCTCTGGGAACGGCCACTTCAACCTAACCTAACCTAACCTATAAATGAATTATAGCAAATGCCAGGCTTAGCTCGGAAAACTCGTGCTTTCCAATTCACAATTTTGACAAGAGTGATTCAAAATAAAACATTACTTTTACTATAAAAGAAAAAATGAATTTATATGTAAAAATGCAGAAAATCTAATTATACTTGTAGTGAAATGACAACCTACTGTACTTCAATTTTAATCGAATTAAAAATTAGGTAATTGTACAAAAAAGGTTAATAAAAAGGGTCGTTTGACTGCTTTGGAAAAGGAATTTCTCACACAGACAAGGAAGCTTTAGTTTGTGCCTGTGCCATTTGGGCTGCCTAACTACCGGGCTTTAGACTCAATACGCCTACTATTGCAATATGTGGTATGTTGATTTCCATTTTGAGCGATTAAAATTCATTCACTTCAATTAGTTAACAATTAATTTGAAATGACCAAGAAATGGGGCCTAAATTACTCAAATGTAAAAAAAAAAGTGCTTTGCATGACCTGATGATGGCAAGCATTTTTAATTCCTAATGAAAGCAAAGCAATCTTCGAAACAATGGCAAATAAATTTCTTATCTTTAAATAAAAATGCCTGGACCCTAATATATATAAATTCATAAATAACGGTTATCGTAAATGTCTTATATGGCCTGAGCTGCCGAAAAGACAGTGTGAATGTGTGTGTGAGTGTGAGTGTGAATGAGAAAAAAGTGTGAATGTTTTAAGAAAAAAAAAATTTCTTATCTCTTTTGGATGCCGGTTCTTTTTTTATAATTATAAAAATATATTTTAAATTTTATCATCTTTAAAAAAAATACTTAATAAATAAAGGATTATACAGTAAAATTGATAAATCTATCTATCCCAGGCTGAATACTCAGGAAAATCATTAATTATATAAGACCTACAAAAGAAATGATTCGATCGTATCTCTATATTTTTTGATTAACTTCCAAATTTGCCTAAAGAATAAGTAAACTTTTATATATTTGGGCGGCAATTAAAGGGGATCTAGAGAGGAATAAGGGGAGGAGGAGGGGGGGAGGCGGTTCTTGCAGGCTTCAGGGCGATAAGCCAGTTTGTAAAGTTAAGCAAGTTTTGCATAGATGTGTGTTATATATTCAAATTGATGGAGCGAATGGTTTTTGCTCAAGTTTGCGTTCCTCTGTTTCTATAGCTCTTTGGCAAGGGCGTAATTCGCCCAACTTTCAATATGCACAAGTGTGTGTGGAATGAGGATGTGTGTATGGGTGCGCATACACATGAGGAGAGTTGAATTTACAAAACAAACGAAGGTAGAGAGAAGGAAGGAAGGAAACGAACCAGTCGAAGCGCTTTCTCTCATCACAGGAAGATAATATCCAACTTCTTTCATTCCTTTATTCTCATCTACTTTGTTTGATAGATTCCAAGGCACGCATTTTGATTTATTCTCCACCACTAAAGATATATCGATGACTAAAGTCGGGTCGATTTACAAAATCAGATTTTAATCTCAGATAAATATTTTTGTTGTCTTTGAGATGTAATTTACTTGTATCTAAAAGAATCTTACTTCTAAAATGTATTCTCCAAATAAGAATTAATTTCATGACTTAAATAAATTAACATCTAGGGAAATGAAATAATCTATGGATTAAATAAATTAAATCATCGTTGCGGGAAGGATATTGGCAATACTGGTATTCCTTTAAAGATGAAATTTTCGCCCTTAATAACATTTTAGAAGTAATTTACCAAGTAAAGGGATCCAACACTGCCTTTACCTTCCATGGAAGGTGGCAAGATTGAATTTTTTTCTATGACCAAGCATTTTCATTAATATGCAGAGAGAGAGACATCTACTTAAAATATCAAATACTTTGAAAGGTTTACTAAGAAAGTTGCTCTACTTGATATTCTCAGCTCTGAGGCGTTTCTTTTAGGCTCGATAAATGAAAGGATAATGGAATTTCTTTGGGGGAAAATTTCAATATACTTTATTTAAAGGCTTGTTTATTAAATTTATATGTTTCAACCTAGAACTTTTTATTTAAACATGTAGTCTATTATGGCGAAATAAAAAGTTGGAAAAGATGATTGATGGTCACAAGTGTCCAAACGGCGAGGAGACTGGACTTTTATTTTCTTGTCCCACCTCTTCGCCTATTCTTTCACCATTTAAAGTCTTAGCTACACCCATTGGCAGCCACAGGAGATATTTTTTAATATAATTCTGAGCTTCTCATCTTTTACGAAACGTCATAAAATGAATGGGGTCAGTAGAAAAAAAAGAGAAATTTCAACCTCTCATCTTATCAAATATAAATTACTATAAAAAGTGAATAAATTTAGTTTATTTCAAATTTAATCAAATAATATAAAATTTGGATTTCTTTTTTTAAAGATATGAGTTCTTAGTTTATTAATTCATTTGAAAATAAAGGTAAAATTCATTTGAGATTTCAACTTTCATTTACTGTCTGATTTTAGTCGTTTGTAGTTGATAATTTAAGGTGCGCGTCTCGAAAAACCGTTAAAGCACGATTGACTCGAGGCGGCACGAGGTGGCGTTAGTGTTCCCCCATTGGAATATACGTAACTTGTTCCATTTCATTCTAGACTTTCCAGCTAATTAATTAAAGGCAAAAAATTAATTATTTTTTAACACAATGATTACTAATTTAATTATCTACAACTTATAGAGCTCCTTTTTTTAAAATATCTTTTATTTAATGCGATTAATCTAAAAAAAAAATTTTTTTTTTCGAAAATCAAAAAAAGGGCTTCTATAACTTGTAGATATTTTAAATAGCTTTAATTTAAAAAAAATTTGAGGTCGATAGCTTCAAAATTGTGGCCGCTGGAAAGTCCCGAAATTAGCACCCCGAGACGCGCACCTTAATTGGTGGCTAAAATGGTGATCTGCCGAAGGCCAATTTTCTTTAAAAACTAAACTAATCTAGTTGATAATCGGGTAGATAAAGTGAAAAACGAAAAGATTTTTTTATTTACAGATAGTTAAAAAAATTAATTTTATTTTTTTTTAGTCTAGTCTCATTTGGTTTCTGAATCCATTTAGATTTATTTATTTAAATTAATTTGTTGCCAAAGTGATTTAAATAAAAACTTATCGCTTACCGGAGCACCACAAACGTTACCAGTAAATAGAAATTTAAAAACTTATGAATCAATGGAGTAATACTAAATTTATTTTTCCTTCTCATCTTCCTTATTAGCACTCGTTTTATTTGTAAGGAACAATAGACGAGGAAGGCGAGAGGGGGAGGCTTTCCTTCCTCGCTCCAATAAGCCGCCAACCTTTCATCTCTAGAATAGGCCTGCCTGCCTGGTTTTGGTCCCTACCCCTTCCTCCTCTCCCTTTTGGGTAAGTTAATCTATCTTAATTAATCTTAGAATGAATATCATCTCTCTAAAGGCTATTTCCCAAGAGAATTTCATTTTGAGAATTAGTGATATTTGAGATCGCTCCTGGGGGGGGGTGGGGGAAACTCAGAGCAGAAACTTGATTTAGATTTACTACTTTAATATTACCAATTACTAGCGAATTAGAACTATTATGTTCTTTGAAATTAGATATGAATATATAATCATAATTTGCTCATCTCTTACGAGATTATATTTTACTTTTTATAAAAAAAATATATTGAATCCAAATTTTTTTTGCTTTGACTTTTTCGGCATCGAAGGCCATTTAGACCCCGTCTCTATTTATTAAAATTGATTGGTGATTGTTAGCCAATACAATTTAAATACATTTTTGTCGCATGGGATGGGATGCAAACCGGGGACCCTTGGTACAAATGGTCAGAAAAAGAAAATTAGAGTTGAAAACGAACTTTAGGTATCAAATTTTTCCGACTTTTTTTCGGTCTTGAAAAGTTATTTAACTTTTTACTTTCTAATATGCAAGTATTAATAAGAGAGTAGAGAAAGTAGGTAATATCGCCTGCTGAGAATCATAGTGGCAAATTCAATTTTTGAGTTAAGCACACCAAACATTGTTGAAACGTCTCTTCTTTTGAGTGCCCTAAGTGGCGGGAATATATTTCCATTCTCTGCTATTGATTCTGGCCTATTCATTTGTTCAATGATTCCCAGCAGGCGATATAATCACCAACAAATTGGTTCTCGGTATTCTCGATGTTTGTCTGCCAAAATCTAAAAAAAAAAAAATCATTTTTGGAATTAACTCCCTAAGTGTGTGTGTCTAAATTCTGACACGATTTTTCTAAAACTGATTAGTTTTTGAGAGTATGTGAGAAAATCGAAGGAAGATAGGTAGATGCGATTTATTTTGTCTGGGAAATTATTTTAATGAAATTTGAATTCGCCTTTTTTTTGTAAAAACAAACCAAAGTTTGAAAATTAAATTGAATAAATATTACTAAGTACTCTGTCCATGGGCGTACCCAGGATCAAATCTAGGGGGGGGGGCATGGTCGTTCAGATTGTGATATAGCTATTTTTTATATAGAGGGGAAAAGCCTTCGAATTAAAGTCCTAAAAGCCCTCGAGTCCTAAAAAAAAAATTATTCCCCGTCGCCATCCACCAATTTTGTTTCGTTTCATCACTTTATATACGTTTAATTTTTTTTTTTTGCTTCTAGGGGGGGCGGGGGAATCTGCCTCCCGGAACCTCGCCCCCGCTGGGTACGCCCATGACTCTGTCTAAATATCCTCAGATGCTGAAAAAGATCTCTCTCGAAAGAAGCTTCAAATTTATACAATTCCTTTTAGAATTTACTCTCTTTTATATTTCTTTTCTTTTTAGGAAACCGATCAGTTAATTCAAAGAGTAAAATGCATTCACTCTTTTTATTCGAATTGGTTTTAGCCTATAAATTTAAAAAAAAAAAATCTCTCTCCAAGTTTTTATTTAAGCTTAGAAAATTCCGAAGAATTTAGTTAGTGAAACTGAAAAAAAAAAAAAAAAAAAAAAAAATTGCAAAGTCAAAAAATAAATTAATGAGGTAAAATGTATTCACGGGGCAGCAAAAACTTGGGGGAAAATACATTGTCAATTTGTACAAAAAAAAAAATGTATTCTAAAAAATCGAAATGAAATATATTATTATTATTATTAATTATAAATATAACAACTTTGTCTACAAATTTGATTTGTATATGTATTTTTGTTATTTTCATAGTTTTTTGAGGTATATACGATATGACCGAGAATTTAAACTGAAAAAAGAGCCTAATTCTAAAAAAACGTTTTAATAATTTAATCTGGCTTTTTTATTTCATTTAAGGTCTTTTTCATCATTTACAGGTATTATGGCCCTCGCACTAAACACAATCTTGTTTTTACCTCATTAAAATAGGAATGTCTAAGACCTTTGTTCCTTTTAAGAAAAAAAAATGTTTTGAATTATTTAATTATTGCAGACTTAATAATTTTCTTTCCAGTGTCCCTTTCACGTAAAGTTTAAGGGATTTCTCTCTTATAATTTCACGGTAAAGAGATGTTCCCTCAGGAGCACTGAGGTGAAGTGAAGCGAGGATCTGCCACGGATGAGTGGACCCACAAAAATAAGCTTGTCAAGGCCAGCTAGCAACAAATTATTAAAGAAATATCATAAATATAGTAACACAACTTTATCTACAATTTTCTTTTTTTTTTTTTTAATCAAAAAATTAGAAAGAATTTAATTAGGTTGAAGAAAGGATTGTATATTTTTCTAATTTCATAATCATGAAATGTTAGAGAAAATTTCATTGACAAAATATTATCTCTGTTGAATATTTTCAATGTAGAAGGAAAACATTTATATTTTGTTGTCATGAATCCAATACTTTCTCTCTATATCTATCATATATATTATATATATATATAGGTAAGAGAAAGTAATGGCTTAACCATTAAGTCATAGAAGTCTCTCTGCACTGTCGCTTTCCTACGGATATTAGTATAGGCGTAGCCAGAAATTTTTGATGGGGGGTTGGGGGATTATTTCTCCCCCCCCTCCCCGACTAATAGGGCAGTATAAGGAGTCTAATGAAATATATGACTAGCCACTTCCCCACCTTCGCTTCGCCCCCCTGGATCCCCCTCGAGGTGGCTCGGGCCCGCCCTTTCTTAATTAAGTGCCGCAATTTTTCAATCACCTCGTATCATGCAATAAAAAATGCAACTTTTTTTTTTTTTTTTTTTAAACATTCACACTTTTTCTCATTCACACTCACACTCACACACACATTCACACTGTCTTTTCGGCAGCTCAGGCCATATAAGACATTTACGATAACCGTTATTTATGAATTTATATATATTAGGGTCCAGGCATTAATGCAACTCTCTTAATTTTAAGTCTATGGGCCTAAAATACCGAAGTGTTCCTCTGTTTCTCTTATCCAGAGTCCCATCTCAGATCTCTTTAAGAAAAAATCTGGTGTGACTGGCGCACAGCACACAACTTTCTCTTACCTTCCGGTAATCGAAAGTTGTGTTCTGTGCTTGTCACACCAGATTTTTTGTGTCGACATATATTTAGTTCCCGACAGTACGGACATTTGAATTCAGATGTAAAATTTATAAGTGTGGGAAAATATTTATATTAAGTTACCATAGCAACCATTTTTCCTATCTTCCCTATGAAATACAAGAGTAAAGTGGTCTTCAGAAGATTTCAATTGCAAAATGAGAATATACATTTTAAAGAGCATCTAAAAAATAATTGATTTTTGAATTTTAAAAAAAATCGTTGGAGCAAATTTTGAGAAAATCGAAAAAAACTGAAAAAGTACATCAGTAAAGTACTAGTACTCTTTGGCCGATTTTGATTAAAAGCTTATTTTTCCGGTCCCGGGAGATGTTTAACCTAAATATAAAATTTCAACCTCATAGCTCAATTCCTTCATGCTTAAAATTGAACACACACACACACACACACTCACCCACCCACCCACCCACCCACAGACAGACCATGTCGCGAAAACCACTTTTTTGGATTCAGGGGACCTCAAAACGTGAAGATCCATCAAAATCTCGACATCGAATTTTTGACATGAAACCAATACTTTCTCTCTATATATATATTACATATATACATAGGTAAGAGAAAGTAAAAATTTAAATTTAAATTTAAAATATTTTTATTTCTTGTTTGTTTTTACATTAATGCACTGTGGTACATATAAATACAATTTTTAATTCATCAGTTTCGGATTTTATAAATAATAATAATCGGAAGAT
>JAKCPI010012798.1:0-18273 GCA_023213315.1 Euborellia annulipes | reverse complement strand
ATTTTATCACGTGATATAGCCTGGGATCTAATAACTAACATGGCCGGCGTTGTTCAATCAGATCTTCATTTAGTTACTAAATGAAGACATTTTGGCAATACAAGGGTTTATTTGAGTAATAATAATAATAAAAAAAAAAACAATATTGAGATAACTTATATAAAGCCAAGCAAAATATATTTAAATTTTTATTAATTAATAAAATATAGTATTTAAAATATAGAAAGAAATATTTTTTTTTTTTTTTTTTTTTTTACTTAAAATTCGCAAAAAAAAAATATTTGTTAATATATCGAAATTTAGCAATTTAGTTTAATTTTAAATTTGATATTTCACATTATTGACTTTATTTAATTAAAACTCATTATTAATATTCTAAAATTTAATATTTTTAAAAATTTTAAAGCCCCGGGTTTGGCGTAGTAGGTAGCGCGTCTCCCTCCTATACCAAACGTCGCGGGTTCGGACCCAGGCAGTCCGATGATTTTATTTAAGCCATTTGGATACCAGATGGCTTAAATAGAAATGTCTGACCCCACAATAGATATATTCTCTACAACGGTTATCGTCAAAGTCTTATATGGCCTAAGTTGCCGAAAAGATTGCATGAATGTGTGTGTGAATGTGAGTGTGAATGAGAAAAAAGTGTGAATGTTTTTAATACAAAAAAAAAAAAAAAAAAATTTTAAATTGCATGTATAATTAAAATTAATCAATTTTTTTTTGTTTCAAGGTTAAAACGGAATTGTATTTCTTTCAAAGAGATGTAGAATGTATGTATATATACATATAGCCATTTTTGAATAAGAAGGGAGGGAATTTTTGAATTAGAAGATAAATATATTAATCAAGCCATCATATAGAGATTATTCAAGTGAATATTTAGTAATTCCTAGTTAATATCATCTGATTAGTGAGTTATGTATACTAAACGAGGCATTAGAATGTGAATGACCGGCACATTAATCTAAACGTAAATGAAAGGGGCGGGGGGGGGGGGGAAGGGAAGGATGTACTATTCAGACTATGACAATTTATGCATCTGTTCCGGAAAATGAGCTCTCTCTCTCTTGTACCGGTTTTGAAATATGGGATTATCTTTTCTATCTCTCGTTCTTAACGCCCCCTCCCCCTCCCCCCCCCTTCTTCAGTTAAATGACCTCGTCATTAATCATTCAATTTTCTTTACGATATAATAAATTCCATTCACATCATCATCTAAATTAATTTTAAATATGAAATCCTTTTTGAATTGAGTTTAATCGTCTTAGAATATAAGACTAGTTTCAGTTGGGTAGAGTGTATTATTTATTCAGTTCAGGAAAGGGTGGAGGGAATTAAGTGATCAAGAGGATTTGAAACGGGAAATAAATTCCATAACGAGGATAGTTACGAAAAATAAATCTGATTTTTAAAAGTTAATAATTTGAAAAATTTTGGAATTTTAGTTAAGTTTTTAATTGAATCGTTTATTTCAGAAAGCACCTAAGTGCGTTTTTTTCAACTTTCGGAAAACTAAAAAAAACTGTTTTGCAGCTTAAGTATAGGTCTAGTCTACTTCAAATATTTTTTTATCAAATCATAAACATGCTATTGGGATAATCTATTTAAAAAATTATTTTTTTTCCTTTAAGTTTTTGAGTAATTAATTTTTGAAAAAATTGCACTTAGGTGGTTTCTGAAATAAACGAGTGATTTTTTAAAAAATTATTATTGAAATTAAGTCAAACCATTAATTTTTACCTGTTTTGGTATCAAGGGTAAGTAATAGACACACTTAAGTATAAAAAAGAGTGTTTTTACTATGCCTACATCGAAAAAATACAAGTAGACTACACGCTACAGTATGTCTATATACAACAGCGTATATACAGAGATGTACTGCAGTCCTTTGAGCCTAGCATTTCGAATAATGTCCCGTTTGTATTTTTCTTCGTGCACAACTCCACGCCTACGCCTGGGATTAGGTTCATCATCTGAACTATCCGACATGGCTTAAGAACTATATAATGCAATAATAAACAACAAAATAACACCTAATTTTCATCGAAAACTCACGAAAACTAACTACCCAGTGTTAGGTAACCTTTGAATCAAACCAGCGAGTCACAAAACACGTGATGTCTACAGGGCACGAGTGAAATTTACCGCAGAAAGAACCTAAGCGACGGCGCTTGGGTTCTTTCTGAAATAAACGGATTATTTTCAAGGCTGCCAAATAGCATTGCTGATGAGGAACATTGGTTATTTCGGCACTAAAAGATGTATTTACCTTTAAATTGTACATTAGCACCAAAAACACATTTTTTGAAATTTTGTCCCTTAGGTGCTTTCTGGAAATAAACGATTCAATTAAAGAACACACTTTGTATTAATTACATGTATATATAATTATTATATATATTATATAATTATATATATTAAAATATATATACTAGTCGCAAAGCCCCCTTCGGCGGGCTTTCCGCCTAGCCAGGGGGCTGCGCCCCTGGACCCCCCTGCTTCGCCTTCGGCGAGCAAGTTTATTCCCAATTTGGGATATTTCTTGTTGCAATGCAAGTGTTAAGATGTTAAGGAAGGATCTTATATTCAAGCGAAGGCGAGGGTACCGATTGGGAACAGCACAAAAGGGTCTGTTTATGACTGTTTAAAGGGTCAGTCACCTGAGTCCTCTCTTCGCTTTTCAACTGCTGCGTAGCCCCCACCCCCAGCCCATAGTCAGGTAGGAAGCTGGTTCACAGAGCATAAACGACGCTCTCTAATTTCTAGCCAACTTGTTGATTTTGTGTTCCCATATTGAAGAAATTTGATTATAATTAATTTTCCAAAACATTTAAGAGATTCAAATTATTACTACGTTACTTCCAGAGCCATGTATTATATGTGTACTTAATTTCAAATGGATTCATTGAAAATTGTGGATTTCTATAGAACATATACATACATATTTACATACATACATACATTTTTCCCATTTCATTTTTATATATATAGAAGATATAACAGGCAGATTAGCATTATAAATTATTTTTTCAATTTTTGGCATAATGTGTTGGTTAATTCAATTAAAAAATAAAAAATATTTTCTATTTTATTAATTTTTCCATGATAAATTAAAAAAAAACATTAAAATAAAGAGTTTTGAGAAAAATAAAAAATGTGAGCACACTTTAGTAGCACATCGGAAATTTTTTTTTGCGAATGAGAAGAAAAAATTGACGAAAGAAAATTATTAATATTGATAAATAAGAATAAAAGATTCTATTTTTTTTTTTTATTTTTTTTTTGTCAAAGGTTATCTTAAAAAAGGTATTAATTTTTGAATATTTGTCATAATTTGTTGAATTAATCTACTGGAAAAACAATCTAAATAAAATAAACTAACAAAGCAGAATTTATATATGGACTCTGTTATGCATTAGTGTCAAGCGCCAAAAAAAAACTAAAAATTGAGTTAAGCCACGGAATATTGTTTCAAATGCTATAATTAAAAGTATTTTTTATGAAATATGCCCTAAAAAAATTTATATTTAATGTTACTTGCACAATTGACAAAAAAAAATTATATATAATCTAATCAAAGCAAAAAATTTTAAAGTTAATTTTCTCAAAACTCGGTAGCAGGCGCTTGACCCACGAATGCGTAACAGGGTCCATATAGAAGTTATTCGGGTTCCTTAAAAGTATTAGAATAGAATAAATCAGGGTAACTGCTCAAATAAAAAGAAAGTTATATATTAGTAAAAAATAATTTTATTTTATTTTAATAAAAAAGAACAGGAAAAGAAAGAAGATTAATAATAAAACCAAAGGAAAGTTGATAAAATAAATATGGAGAAAGTGAATGTGGTGATTTTAGCATATTAACTTTTGATAATTAGTCCTTAAAAGGACTTTTTTTAAGGAGCATAATTTTTGTAAGAAAGAAAGGTGGTAAAAAAATGGTGTTAGCCCTGAAAAGGGCTTTTGTTTTCTTGAAGAATTTGTTGTTTGCTTGAAGATATCTCTTGCGCTGACTTGTAGGCTTGTAACATGACTTGATCTTCACTGTGTCTTGGTCCCATATGAAGGGTGAGACACTGGCTCGGTTGTATTTATAACTTTCGGCTAGAATCACGTGATCACGTGATTGGCTGAGGCAGTCTCGGTGCAAGGGGTTAACTTTTATTGTGAATGGAGGGGGAAGGAGGTATAGCGGGGGGACCTCAGTTTGTTTTTCCATGCGTTTGAGACGAATAGAAAAAATATTTTTTGCCTCCGTAATATATTTTTAATTCAAAATGAATGAGCATTTAAGGCAATGAGCGAGATATTTGGAGGTGATTTAATACGTTTAATTAACAAACGTGCCAAGGAAATACGTTTAATTGATAAACGTGAATTTTAATGGTTAAATGTAGGACAGTTGATAAAATAAAGATGGAGAAAGTGAATGTGGTGATTTTAGCATATTAACTTTTGATAATTAGTCCTTAAAAGGACTTTTTTTAAGCAGCATAATTTTTGTAAGAAGGAAAGGTGGTAAAAAAAATGGTGTTAGCCCTGAAAAGGGCTTTTGTTTTCTTGAAGAATTTGTTCTTTGCTTGAAGATATCTCTTGCGCTGACTTGTAGGCTTGTAACATATTTCATCTGACTTATTTTTGTTAAAAGCAAAGAATATAAAGAGCCCTGAAAAGGGCTTTTGTTTTCTTGAAGTGATCTCTTGCGCTGGCTTGTAGTGTTGTATTTCTTCTGACTTGATCTTCCCTGTGTCTTGGTCCCAAATGAATAGTGAGACAGGCACGGTTGTATTTATAACTTTCGGCTAGAATCACGTGATTGGCTGAGGCAGTTGGGTAGCTCCTCCCACCGCCCTAGTGGTATTTTTGGAAAGCTGGCTCTCAGAGCTACTAATCACCTCTCTATTTTGCCAGCCAACTTGTTGATTTTGTGTTCCCATATTGAAGAAATTTGATTATAATTAATTTTCCAAAAAATTTAAGAGATTCAAATTATTACTACGTTACTTCCAGAACCATATATTATATGTGTACTTAATTTCAAATGGATTCATTGAAAATTGTGGATTTCTATAAAACATATACATACATATTTACATACATACATACATTTTTTCCATTTCATTTTTATATATATAGATAAGTAAACTAACTTCTAAAGGACATCAATGTGAGGTTAGTAGCATTTTATATGCAATGAAGTTAGCGACATATACAATCATCCCCTATGAAGTTAGCATAAAAAGAATGATTATTTCAATAACTTTTTTGTTAAAATCAATTTCAAAAAAATCTGGTGTGACTGGTCGCACAGCACACAACTTTATCTTCACCTTCGGTAATCGAAAGTTGGGGGCTTATCACACCAGATTTTTCGTGTCAGCATATATTTAGTTTCCGCCGATATATTAGAATTCAAGATTTTTTTTTTTAACACACTTTTTTCCCACTCACTCTCTCTCACACACACACACACACACACACACACACACACACACACACACATAGTATTTTTCCGATCCCTCGACACTTGGTATAAAAGGCAGGCGTGCAATCAACTACGTCAAGCCCAAGGGCAAAATTGGCCTTTAGAATTCAATTTATAAACAAAGGGAAATGCCCTCGGGCTTGGTGTGGTTGGTAGTGCGCCTGCCTTCTAAAGCAAGTGACGCGGGTTCGAATCCCAGGCAGTTGGATGATTTTATTTAAGCCAATTGGATACCAAATGGCTTCAATAAGAATGCCTCGACCCCCAATTGATATATTTACAAATAACGGTTATCGTTTAACACATATTTATTTATATACATATAAAATTATGGTAAAATATTTGATATAGAAATTTTGTAAACAATCTTTTGAAACTCGGGTGGGTGGCCACGAAAAGCCAGCGTGTGGAACGTCTCCCGGTTGATATATATTAATAAATTATGATTATCGTTTAAGTCTTGAATGGCCTAAGTTGCTGAAAAGACTGTGTGTTTGGGTGTGTGAGTGTGAGTGGGAAAAAAGTGTGTGTTTAAAAAAAAAAAGGAAAATATTTATATTCCGTTACCAAGGCAACCATTTCTCCTATCTTTCCTATGAGGTACAAGAGTAAGGTGTGCTTCAAACAATTTTGATGGCAAAATGAGAATATACATTTTAAAGAGTATCTAAAAAATAATTTTAATCAAAAAATTTCGAGAAAATCAAACAAAAAAAAGAAAACTGAAAAAGTACATTAGTAAAGTACTAGTACTTATGGGCCAATTTTATTTAATAGCTTATTTTCAAGCTTAACTTAAATATAAAATGTCAATTGAATGGTAAAAGTTAATTTTATTTCTATTCGGTGATCCGTTTCTTTTTCTTCCATTTTTCAACCTCCCCCCTCCCCCCCCATTCGCCCTCTGTTCTCTCTTCTCTTAAATTCATCCCCGGATCAAATCGATACATGCAAATGAAGTTGTCAGCGCCTCAGCCAGTAACTGCCTACCTATCTACTAGCATCCTAAATATTCAATTCACTATCATATTTGAATCTTTCCACTAAATGTCAATTCTCTGTCTGAATGATGGACAAAATATCTTAAGAACAAAAAGAGACTACGAGATTGAAATTTTATGTTTAAGTTGAGTACCCTTTTGGGACGTGACAATAAGCTTTTGATCAAAGAGTACTAGAGGGCGCCTATATACATTTTGTACCAGAGGTGTAGGGGGGGGGAGGGTGGCGAAATCATTTTTAAATATTCCTCTCCTCCATACACAAAATTTTTTTTAAATTCTGTATATCTCTGAACCCTGAGGGTCCCGGGCCCTCTCAAAAACAAATTTTCAATATATTTTTTTAAAAATTTCAAAAAGTTTTTTGGCGAAAATAATCATTAATAAATTTAAAATTAAAGATAAATGCTAATTTTATTTTGCACTTTTTATTTCCAAATATTCAAAAATTTTTTGGGATATTTCGGCCGAATCACCAGCCATCCTCAGCCAAGACTAAAAATACATTAAAAGGAGCAAGGTTAAATAATAATAACAGTCCATAATATAAATATAGGTCAATACAAGGAAACAACAATGTACTCACAATTTAAAGTTGGAAAACGTCACATAGCCTACGGGCTTGGTCTAGTTGGTAGCGTGCCTACCTTTTATACCGAACATCGCGGATTCGGACCACAGGCAGTGCGATGATTTTATTTAAGCCATTTGGATACCCCCCAAATATATATATTATTAATATAACTGTTATCGTCAAAGTCTTATATGGCCTAAGCTGCCGAAAAGACTGTGTGAATGTGTGTGAGTGTGAATGAGAAAAAAGTGTGAGTGTTTTTTAAAAAGCATAATAAAATAAACCTGCTCGGCTCATCAGATATAAAACTTTTCAAAATATAGCAGGTTTATTTTATTATGTAGCGTTTTCCAACCTTAAATTGTGAGTACATTTTATTGACCTATACTTATATTATTTACTGTATTATTATTTAACCTTGCTCCTTTTAATGTATTTTTAATCTTGGCTGAGGATGGCTGTGTGATGCGGCCGAAATATCCCAAAGAAATTTTGTAATTTATTATATTTTTTTTTTAATCTAAATATTTGGGGGCCTATGCCGGCTCGGGGACCTTTGGACGGACTGCCCCTCCCCCTACCTCGGTACGCCTCTGGTACTAGTACTTTTTCAGTTTTTTTTTTTTTTTTTGAATTTTTCAAAATTTAAAATTCAAAAATCAATTATATAAATATTTCCCCATGCTTATAAATTTTATTACATCTTGAATTCTAATATATCGGCGGAAACTTAATATATGTCGAGACAAAAGGCCTGATGTGACAAGCACAGAACACAACTTTCAAATATCGAAGTGTAGCCAGCCATACCAGATTTACAGGTATCTAAATTTTAAAAAATCTATTTTTTTTTTTTTTTAAACTTTCTACAGTGGGCTCTTGTTGAAACATTATTATAATGAGGTGTTCACTCAACTATGAATTGAAAATATACACTAGGTTATGTGTTTCAAATTATTTATTAATTAAATCACTTGACGCTTGTTAAAAGAAAAATCGAAACGCGTCAAGTGATTTAATTAATAAATAATTTGAAACACATAACCTAGTGTATAATTTCAACTCATAGTTGAGTGAACACCTCATTAAAAAATCTAAGCGAAAGTTGTGTGATGTACACAGCAGATTTTCATGTCGTTATCTAATTAATCTCCTTTCCCTGTTTGTTTTATAAATATTTAGATTTGAAATTAAATTTTCTTCATCTCAACCTTTTATTCTTTTCTTTTAACAAAAAAAAAAAAAGAAATTCAAATATTTGAACTTCTTTTCTTTTTCCTCCAACTTTTTTGTCTTATTTTATTTTCTTTTTTTTTAGTAAGTAGATGAACCAAAGGACTTTTTTTTGCATTAATAATGTGATTTATTTTTGAGAAAAGAAAAATCTTTTTTTTTCTCTCTAGCTATTCTAAAAGCAGCACTCTCATATTTTCTTATATATAAAAAAAAAGGGAATGAAATATTCTTTGAGAGAAGAGAGGAGAAAAAAAAAATAATAAAACTTATATCAAGCGTGAAAAAGGCATCAAACAACATAAAAAATCTGGTGTGACTGACAAATTTCTCTTACCTTCGGTAATCAAAAGTTGTGTTCTGTGCTTGACACACCAGATTTTTGAACTTGTATCAAAATTATTTTGTTATTTAATTTTAGTATAATTAGCATCAAAACTCAAGTTATTTCTATAGAATTGTCAATTATTTAATTTTTGTGTACCCAGCGGTTTCGGCTGGGTGGCCTTGAAAAACAAGCGTGTGAAACGTCTCTCCCGGTTGTCATTGGGCCCATCAAAAGTTTGCGAAAAGAGGAATTTAAAATATGTAATAACATTATTTTTTTTATCTTTTATCTCGATTGATAAATTTTTACTTTCTCTTACCTATGTATATATGTAATATATATATAGAGAGAAAGTATTGGATTCATGTCAAAAATTCGATGTCGAGATTTTGATGGATCTTCACGTTTTGAGGTCCCCTGAATCCAAAAAAGTGGTTTTCGCGACATGGTCTGTCTGTGTGTGTGTGTGTGTGTGTGTCTGTGTGTCTGTGAACAAAATATCTCAAGAACGAAAAGAGCTAGGAGGTTGAAATTTTATATTTAAGTTAGGCACCCCCATGGGACGTGACACGAAGCTTTTGAACAAAATCGACCAAAAAGTACTAGCACTTTACTGATTCACTTTTTCAGTTTTTTTCGATTTTCTCAAAATTTGCTCCAACGATTTTTTTTAAAATTCAAAAATCAATTATTTTTTAGATTCTCTATAAAATGTATATTCTCATTTTGCGATTGAAATCTTCTGAAGACCACTTTACTCTTGTACTCCATAGAAAAGATAGGAGAAATGGTTGCCATGGTATCAAAATATAAACATTTTCCCATACTTATAAATTTTACATCTTGAATTCAATTGTACCCTACTGTCGGAAACTAAATACATGTCGACACAAAAAATCTGGTGTGACAGCACAGTACACAACTTTCGAATACCGAAGGTAAGAGAAAGTTGTGTGCTGTGCGCCAGTCACACCAGATTTTTAGTTTACTTGACAATGTAATCATTATTTAAGGACTTTTTACGAAAATTATTTTTGGATTTTTATGCCCCTTTTTGTGTGCGTGTGTGTTGGAATACGATAACGAACAGTTTAATTAGAACCACCCCCTGTGTATGGGAAAGTAAAAGTGAAGATTATCGAAAGCGGAAGGAGATAAGCAAGCAGCCAGGTATAAACTACACACGTATTATATAAGAAACTAATTTTCCATATTTCTAAGTCAATTATTTTTAATGAAAAATGAAGACCTTGAATTTTGTGCTTCCTTTTATAATATAAACATCTTTAATTTAATTGATATAAATCTTGATGTAGATAATTGACAGGCAGATTGTCCTTCTCAGATCATTTTGCTAAGCGCCTACATACGCAGTAGAATGCTAAATATTAACACTCCAACTTTTAAGCAAGACCTTTCCCTTTTTTCTCAAAATTTCGATTTGGGGCGGGAGGGGGCAAAAGTCTAAGAAACACTTCAACCTTCCCTTGAAAATTTTTCCTATTAGTAAAAAAAAAAAACTTAAAAAAAAAATGCATTTATTTAAATTGAACTAAAAAGAGAGAAATAATTTAATTGTTCTTGTTAAAATTGTTGAATATTTTTGACTTAAAATAAAAGCGTGGGGCGCACATTGATAGGCTTAAGGAATTGTATATACTTAGAGCCTCGGAATCACTTTGAAGCGCCCCACGCTTTTATTTTAAGCCAGAAATATTCAACAATTTTAACTAGAACAATTAAATTATTTTTCTCTTTTTAGTTCAATTTAAATAAAAGCATTTTTTTTTTAAAGTTTTTTTTTATTATATTTTTATTTTAAAATTTTTAGTCTTTTTTTATTATAGAGTATTAAAAAAAAGAGTGCAGGATGCGTGAAATAAAGTACCACATTAGTTTGGTCTATTTTGCTAAAACCCAACTCACAATTTGCGTCATCAAAAATGACCCTTAAGTATCAAATTTCACACCTCTAGCTCATCGGGAAGTGACTTAAACAAAGACTCAACGTTGGTGATTTTGAAAGAGTAAGTTAAATAAAAGCATTTAAAAATAAATTAAATTTCTCTCCCAAATCGTCAATAGTTAAAAGAAAATAAAAATCTGGTGTGACTGATCGCACAGCACACAACTTTCTCTTGCCCTCGGTAATCTAAAGTTGTGTTCTGTCCTTGTTACACCAGATTTTTTGTGTCGATATATATTTATAGTTTCCGCCGATATATTTGAATTCAAGATGTAAAATTTATAAACATGGGAAAATATTTATATTTTGTTACCATGGCAACCAGTTCTATCTTTTCTATGGAGTACAAGAGTAAAGTGGTCTTCAGAAGATTTCAATGGCAAAATGAGAATATACATTTTAAAGAGAATCTAAAAAATAATTGATTTATGAATTAAAAAAAAAAAATCGTTGGTGCGAATTTAGAGAAAATCGAAAAAAACTGAAAAAGTACATCAGTAAAATACTAGTATTCTTTGGCCGATTATTTTCAATTCCTAGGGGAGTGTCTAACTTAAATATAAAATTTCAACCTCCTAGCTCAATTCCTTCATGCTTAAAATTGAACACACACTCACAGACAGACCATGTCGCGAAAACCACTTTTTTGGATTCAGGGGACCTCAAAACGTGTATATCTATCAAAATCTCGACATCGAATTTTTTGACATGAATCCAATACTTTCTCTTAATACATTAACATATATAGAGGTAAGAGAAAGTAATAATTAATTGTTTTTGAGAAGGCTTTGGTGAGTGGAGGGGAAGTTCGCCCCCACCCCCCTTCCGCCTGGGCCTGGTTTTAATTGTTAAACTCCTTAAATGGGTACAGTAACCAAAAGGTAAAATTTATAAAATTTATATACAACGAGAAAGAGAAAGATTTGGGAATTATAATAAATAAATATTAATAGTTTGTTCCTCTTCTCTTATTATTAGTCTAACTTTTCGAGGAGGGGGAGAGAAAGGATTTAGAATAGACCTTAGGGAGTTAGTCTATTATTTGACAACCTAGAGAGAGAGAACTAAACTAGTGATAAGGGATTAGAATAACTGAAACTTGTTGGTAGTGTTTTAGCTTGAATTTATAAAAGATTAACTTCTCTCTCTCTAACTCATTGGTTCCCAACCGTTGTGCCACGATACCCAAGAATGCCGCGAGAAATATAAACAAATGTATTTGTTTATATTTACATGTTTTTTAATGATACCTGTATGATTTTGTTTTGATTTTTTTATCAAAATTAACGAAAAATGTCGTTTTCTTCTGTGATTATTTCAAAAACTATTCAGTTTTCGGGAAAATGTCAAAGAATAAAAACTTTTTAAAATTGAGTATTTTATCATAATATAACAAAGAAAATGAAAATTTCGAAATTTTTGAAAAACTTATTAGGTAAAGTACTATTTCCAAGTGACGTATTTACCCCAAAAGTTGATAGAAATCTACAATTTTAGTTTAAGGAGCATATACTAAATTTCATCCATCTAGCTGCTTTGGTTTTTTAAGCAATCGTGTTCACACACACCCACCCGAAAAGTGTTTAACAGTGGCTCTAACAATGACAATGAAATTTTTTTTGGCTCTCCTGAAAAATAAAAACAAATATGGGGAATGAATTCCCCGAGACTTTCTCGTATATTCTTTTGGAATTACGTCTGGGTGTGTGTGTGAACACGATTGCTAAAAAACCAAAGCAGCTAGATCGATGAAATTTGGTATGCTCCTTACACTAAAATTGTAGATTTCTATCAACTTTTTGGAGTAAATACGTCACTTGGAAGTAGTACTTTACTTAAAAAGTTTTTTTCAAAAAATTTTGAAATTTTCAATTTTTTTTGTTATATTATGATAAAATACTCTATTTTAAAAAGTTTTTTATTCTTTGACATTTTTTCGAAAACTAAATAGTTTTTGAAATAATCAAAGAAGAAATAGAAAATTTTCGTTAATTTTGATAAAAAATCAAAACAAAATCATACAGGTGTCATTAAAAAAAGGGTAAATATAAACAAATGAATTTGTGAAACAATTTAAAATTTCAAAATTTTGAAAAAACTTTTTAAGTAAAGTACTACTTCCAAGTGACGTATTTACTCCAAAAGTTGATAGAAATCTACAATTTTAGTGTAAGGAGCATATACCAAATTTCATCTATCTAGCTGCTTTGGTTTTTAAGAAATCGTGTTTACACACACACACACACACACACACACACACAGACATAATGCCAAAAATGGTTTTTTTGGACTCAGGGAGGTCTAAAACGTGGAGAAACATCAAAATCTCGAAGTCGAATTTTTTTTACGATTACATAACTTTCTCTATACGAGAAAGTAAAAATGGAGTTAGGCACTTTGCCAATTAGAACGTCGATATGATAAAATCACCGTCCCTGGGCTATATCTTTGATGCCTATGTCGTATTCGAAAGGCTTAATGCATCTGAGGCGATGGAAGGGGGGGGGGGGAGTGTCCCCAGCTAGTTTCGCTATTGCCCAAAAAAATGTATATCCGTACACTGTAAAAAAAAAATATGAATTTTCAATCATTTTTCATATACTTGGGTGATTTAATTTTAATATACCCATGATATGAAATAAAATTAATATAAAGGTTTATGAACAAATTACCAACTTTTAAACTTATCTTTTTCTTTGTGTGCCGCCAAATTTTGAAATCGTTAAAAGTGTACCGCGACAAGTTGAGAATCACTGGTCTAAACGTTCTCAAATAACTCGACTACCTCAAGGAATTTTTATTAATATTATTTTATAATTATTTTAAGGAAACTTGAAATTATTCTTTTAAAAATTTATTTCACAAATCTAAATTTATTAAATTCTGGTTTGAAATTCGCGCTCTAAACTATTTAAATATTTATGAAGTATATTAAAATCATACTAATTAAATAATTTTTATAAAGTAATTCAACTAAATAGCTATAAAAATTAAAATTAACAATTTTTACCAAAATAATTAATTTTAAAATATACAAGAAATTTGTTAGGTTGGCACCAAATTGAACTTTCTCATATATATTCATAAACAGTTTATGAAACAGAGTTCCTATACTTGTATAGGAAGCTTTAAAGAAAATTTTTAACAGTGTATTAAGAGCATATTATGAATCGATGTAGAAGAGTATTTGTTTAATGAATAAATCTCTAACGAAAGAAGATAAACTAGTCATTAGTCACAAACACTATTGTTAGACACTTGTAGTTATTCCAAACATGTACTGTACCAAAAGCGAGAGAGAGAGACACACACATGGAGATTATCTAGTTAAAATGATCAAAATCCCTTGTGGCTTGTACATTCACTTCACTCAATAAGCATTTTAGGTAGATTAAATCAAATCAACCCCCCACCTACCTCCCATTACAACAATATTTATCTCAATTGCAGTTTCACGTATTTAGCATCAGAAAGGGAGATCAATAAATTTCAGCTTTTTGCTTTCTCTTATCTATATATATGTTAATATACCATATAGAGAGAAAGGTTTGGTTTCATGTCAAAAATTCGATGTCGAGATTTTGATGGATTTACACGTTTTGAGGTCCCCTGAATTCAAAAAAGTGGTTTTCGCGACATGGTCTGTCTGTGAACAAAATATCTCAAGAACGAAAAGTGGTTGGAGATTGAAATTTTATATTTAATTTAGGCACCCTTCTGCCACGTGTAGGGACACGAAAAAAGTATCGATACTTACTAGTATCGATACTTTTGTTTCGATACTAGTACTTTTTTTACTCGATACTTTTCTTTCGATACTTTACTCATATGAGTACTTGATTGCCGGTATCGAATGAAAAGTACTCATTCAAATATCATTTTTTTTTTTTAAGTTTTTCGGCATCTTAGGCCATATAGAGAGACTTTAAACGTTATATAAATATTTTAATTGCGATTCTGCCAAAGAATATCTCATATTCTTTTTTCTCTTGATATAAATAGCAAGTTGATATATAACAGATGGTCGATATTTGTGGGATAGACTTTATTCCATCATATTCCTAATAATTATTTATTAATAATAGAAAATTTGATACTTTTTAATAAAAACCTTTTAATTTAATAACATTAAATTTCTAATTTAATTTTTTTTGTATTATTGCAAACTGTATTTACTAAATTTAAAAGTGCGCAAATATTACATAGAAAGGCTGATATATAAACTAATAAAAATACTGGTCGACAAGGTTTTTTTCACAAGAAATCTGATTAGTGAATTTAGTACATTTTTTATAGTGAATTCAGATATGTAGTTAGAATTTTTCCATCAGCCGTTTAGAGCACTTTTTCTATTAAAATATTTTTCTATATATCTCTAAAAGTTGGCCTGATGGGGAAAAACTGAAATGATATTTGAATTTATGAAAAATATTTCTAGAATCTCATATCTATATCTTTATTCTTGTGAAAGAAAAAAGTTCATTTATGTCGACCAGTGAAAATGGACAGACTTTTATTTTGGCGAAATCCGTATTTTGGTTGAGAAAACCCCGTCCTCCTGGTGCTCATTACTTTGAGGAAAATGGCGCACCAGTATACCCCATTGATCTTCCGTTGGGCCCTTTGAACGACGTCAGGAGCCTAAGATGCCGAAAAAACTTAAAAAAAAGAGGAAAAATACTCATACTTTAAAAAATACTCGATACTTGGTGGTATCGATACTTTTCATCCGATACTTTTTGGTATCGATACTTTCCTTTCGATACGATACCAAGTACAAGTATCGATACTTTTCTTTCGATACCGTATCCCTAGCCACGTGACATAAACTTTTGAATAAAACTGGTAAAAGAGTACTAATTGTATGTGAAATTTGTATCGGGTACAAAAATATCTGGTAAAAATATCGGGTACGAACAAGTACCTGTAACAGCGAGTACCTGGTACAGCAAAATCGCGTATCGACCCATGTCTAGTTACAAGCGTCACGCTACAAGCCGTGACGACAAAAAATTTAATATATATGACGAATTATAAGAAAATAATTGTGAGATTTAATTATTCAATTTTTAAATTGATAAAATATAATTTTTAAAATAATTTAAAATGATCTTCAATTACTAAATAAATATTGTTCTCAGTTTTTAACATGCATCTATTGATTTCCCATTATCATTCCCATTTTCACTTGCATTGTGGTTTCATAAAACCAAACTATGATTTTTATTAGGATTAGGTAGATGCAAGTGATAAAAAAAGAAACTCTATTTAATTATCGTCGTTTCGGAAACAGTCTTTCAATCTTGGCCAGTGCTGTCGTTTCAGGCCCATTTGTCAGAAAATAAAAATACTGCCCTTGCACCTACGGCAATTCTCATATACATCTAATGGTATATGCAAATTTAATCATTTATTTTTGCATGAACCGAAATTGCATCTATCTACTCTCTAAAAACGAATTAGTAAAAAACTACTAATTTATAGTGAATAGTCACTTTTTTTAAGATGTGCAAAGTAGACCACCAGTAAATAATGGATATCCACTTTTCAATTAGTAAAAATTATTACTTTTTCAATTAATGAATTTTACACAAATGAAAAAGTGAATTTTTCACTAATTGAAAAAGTGAATTTATAAAAAAATAATGGTCAAAAAAAAAGAAATGTTTAAGATATATGAATAAGGGTGCGATCACACCGTGACCTAACTTGTGTTTACTGATTCGAGTTCTAGCCGAATCCGAATTGAGGGGGTTACCCAGTGAAACTTGACTTACTCTTACTTTTCTGTTATTTGGTATATAAGTATGTCGCTGGTGTAAACATTGTTTTTACTTGAATGATACTATATTCCTTCCCAACAATTTATTTCTAAATAAACTAACTATCAAACACACATTAATTAATTACTGGACTAAACTAAGAATTTCGTGAAAATTCTAAATAAACTTAATAAAACTAATTATCGTTATTTTGCGCGGGAGACCCGTGGCTCAGGAGAAGACATTAGCCTGTGCCTAAGGTCCCGCGTTCGCTTCCTGTCTCAAGCGAGAAAAATTTATTTTATTTGAATTGGCTACTAATCATTTGAAATTAATAGGGATGGGGTCTAAATCACCTTAGATGCTGAAAAAGACCTTAAATAAATTAAAAAAAAAAAGTGCACGAAAAATTTAATTTGTTTCAAATACTGATGTGATAGTTGCACAGGAAAACTTCGTCCAATTCGTATTGAATTTTTGATATTTATTCAATATTTTCTGTATATTAATCACAAGTGGATCCAGAGGTGTTTCTCGGGGGAAACGGGGGTAATCTGGTGACTGGTCGCACAGCACGCAATTTTTTCTTCATTTCGGTAATTTAAAGGCTTATTCTGCACTTGTTTGCCAGAATATAAATACAAATCAAATTTTTAAGTGTTAATTTTTAAAATTTTTCATTAAAAATAAATTTATTTTTGAAAAAAAGTATTTTTTTCAAATCTCGGGGGGGTAATTAAATCCTTTGCCCTCTATCCGCCCTTGATATTAATATATATATGTTTATCGGTATGATATAAATAAAAAAAAAAAGATTAAAACAATTATTTGAAAATGAACAGTAAATGAAAAAAAGAGAAATTAGTGTTAAAAAAATGTATTGCAAATTGTAAAAAAATTATAATTAATCTGCAAAGGCTGGGCGTGGATGTTTTCAGTGTTGCCTCTTCCTCTTCTTTTTTGGACATTGTCATCTATGTAGTCTAGATTTTTCTCTCTCCTCTTTAATTATCTCCTTTATTTGAAGGGTGCAAGAAATCTACAAGTAAATTGGCAAAAATATTTTTATTATTTTGTTTAGAAAATTAGGAGGTCACCTGAATAAAAAAAAAATTAACTCCCCAGTAGATTGTTTGGCTTGGATGTTGCGTGTATTTTTTCTTCTTGCACAGTGTAACAACAAATCGGAGAAGGAACAACTTGCTTGAGAAGCTTAGGTTGTAAATTATTTTGGAATTGGGTGTCATTGAAATGCCGTTGGCAAACCCTATATCCTCTGTTATTAATCTGTCTTGCAGTAAATGAAATTAATTCGTTTAGATCTAGATTTTGAAAGACATTGGCGGAGAAGCGTTTCTTTTGCAGGAAAACAAAATAATTTACCCCATATCTTTTCAGGCAAGTATTTTGTAAAGCATCCCTTGACAATGCATCGAAACTGGATTACGATTATATATTAGTTTTGAGAAAAATGAGTTTAAAGTCTTGTTTTTTTTTCAAATTTTTTATATAAAATACATTGATTCTGATGAATAGAATATTTTTCAGGGTTCCCCACTGTTTTTTTTTGGGAGGGGGTAATTTAAAAACCCCACATTGTGGACGGTCACATATTTAAAAAAAAGGATAAATAATGAAATAATTAAGAACTTACTTCTTTCTTTCCCATTTTAAAAACACGTAGAGCATATAGAATGCGAAGGGCACACTGCGGGTGAATAATTGGGTAGGGCACGTTACAATTTTATTATATATTCAAATTTATAATGTTTTTTTTTTTATTTGTTTATTTAAACTCATGAAAAAATGTTATATTGTTGGCGAATGGAACGAACTCTACAGGATAAATTTTTAACTAGTCTCAGTATTGCCATCTAGCCACATATCAGACAACTAAAACTTATAATCATTCTTCCCATAG
>JAKCPI010012797.1:0-26748 GCA_023213315.1 Euborellia annulipes | reverse complement strand
CTTCTTTCCCATTCACACTCACACACACATGCACACAGTCTTTTCGGCAACTTAGGCCATATAAGACTTTGACTTTGACATTTGGTATCCAAATGGCTTAAATAAAATCATCGGACTGCCTGGGATCCGAACCCCCGATTAGAGCCCTGCACGGGTACGGGTTGGCCCGTTACCTACCCGGCCCGCGGACCGGGCATGGCGGGCTTTGGAGGCCATGAAAAAAATTACGGGCGGGTAGCAAGTCTAAATAAACGGGTTCGGGCGGACGGGCATGCAAATGAAATTTTATTTAAAAATTGCTAGACATTCGTTCATTCATTCACTATATCTCGGGCGGAAATGGGCGGGTTTGAAAAAATTCCGGGCGGACTCGGGCGGGCCTGAAGAATGGTAAAAGCCCTTTCATTTTGAGAAATTCGAAAAAAAAACTGAAAAACTACATCAGTAAAATACTAGTACTTTTTGGCCGATTTTGATTAAAAGATTATTTTCACGGTCCCGGGGGTGTTTAACTTAAATATAACATTTCAGTCTCATAGCTCAATTCCTTCATGCTTAAAAAAGTTTTGAATTTCAAAAAATTAAATATTAAGGCTTATACGAATCCTGAGTAAATCTCCACAGCCATAAAACATCAAATTAAGGCTTATATATTGCAAAATAAAAAAAATTTTAATTATAAAGCCTCTATATACGTTATTTATTATTTTTGGAATTAAATTCATTTAAAATAGTAGAATTCAAGTTGTAATCAAGGTACTTCGAATAGACAAGGTAGGTCCATAGTCCCATTTCCGAAGTTTTTGATATACCCGATTTTGATTGGATGGCGGCTCCCTCCCACCACTCGCCCATAGAAAAGCAATGCGTTTATTTGTGTGCGATTCATTTCTTGGCATTTATTTAATTTACTTTGCATATATAGAGTTTTGCACCCTTATTTGTGTTATCGACTAATTATTTGAACAATATAACGATGAGATTTTAGCGCAATTATTATGTAATAAGAAGTAAAAAAAGAAAATAAGTAAGATGTGGCATAACCTCGAACTGTCATTTCATTCGTAAGTATTTTGACTTTGACTTTTTTTATTTAATTGGAGTTAATAGACATTTATTAAATTAAACTTTTATTAAATTAGGTCTCTTAAAAGGAAACAAACATAAGAAAATTAATTTTAAGTTGTAAAATGTCCGAAAAGTGGAATCTGACAAATCCCAATTCTCTACTAATACAATGCACAAGATATCTAAAGAAATTTTATCCAGGTATGTACAAAATAAAAATCTGATTAAAATAACAAACTAGAATATTTGATTTAATTTTTATTCACATTACAGGTGCTGTATGAGGGAAAATATATAAATTGAAACCTTTTTGTCAGTGCCATAAATGAAGAATGAAAATTTAAAATTAAGCCAAAAATTATAATTAAATAACAAATTTATATGAATAAACTTAAGAATTATGTTTTTTTTTTTAAATATTTTATATAAAGGTAATGTTTTAAAGATTTTTTTGTTTGTTTTAAAGAGTTTTTTAAGATTTCTGAACTAAAAGTAGAAATGTATTAGAATGTAATTTTGTTTTGTGAATTATATTATAATCAATATAATATTACTTTAGGCCTAGTTAATTTGAAAACTATTGTTTATTTAATGAAGGGTTAAACCCAGAAACTTATCTTCTGCCTTTTAAAACGTTGAGAAACCACATGCGGAATATTTGATTCTTCTAAACAAAGAGACCGAAAAGGGGTTTTTTTGGAACTCGATCATAAACCCAAAGGTCAAAAGAATATTTTGCTTTTTTCTGAACAAAGGGCAGGAATTTATTTAAATTTATAAAATTCTCTTTTTTTTAACTCAGTCTAACCTTCCTTTTCTAAACATATATATGGACCCTGTTATGCAATGGTGTGTCAAAGACCAAAAAATTCAAAAATGAGTTAAGCACGGAATATTGTTTCAAATGATTTAATTAATAGTATTTTTTATGAAACATGTCCTAAAAAAATTTATATTTAATGTTACTTGCACAATTGACAAGAAAAATTATATATAATCCAATGTAAACAAAAAACTTTATTGTTGATTTTCTCAAAACTCGATGTTTGGTCTTTGACACACCATTGCATAACAGGGACCATATATATATATATATTTTTTTTAAATTTTTAGGAGAAACTAAATAGAAAAAAAAATATAATTCTTTGATTATTTAATTAAGAATCGAAAATTAATTAACTTATATTTTTCTCCCTATTACTATTTTTTTTTAATAGCCTTATATAGATTAAAAGTTAAAATTAAAATAATTCTGATCGAGCGCTATTTTGTGGTTAAACGATTTTTTTTTACATAAACCCCTGCATATTTCTATATTTTATGAATTCATTTTATCCAATTTATCTTTAATTAACATCAAATAAGTGATATTTAAATGTAAATTGAAAAATATTTGATTTAATATGAAGAATTGTATATAGTCCCATTGGGCCCCATTAGCAAACAATAGCAAGGAGCCGCCACGGCATCAGAGCCGAAAACAGACGAATTTTCCCGAACAGAATGGACCTACCTTGTCTATTCGAAGTACCTTGCTGGGTACATATACTCGAAGGCTGGGTTATCCAATTGAAAGCAAAATGGCTACCTCTGATGCAAGCGGCCCTAACCTTTAACATATTATAAGATATATCAAACCTCATCATTTTATGGGTCGTTTTGATAACTTACCTACCTACCCCAACATTAAAATAGCCTCCCTATGGGGAAATACATGGTGTTTGTCCTTCAGCTATTTTAATGCTGAAGGACAAACACCATGTATTTCCCCATAGGGAGGCTATTTTAATGTTGGGGTAGGTAGGTAAGTTATCAAAACGACCCATTGTGAAAAGAAGTTGAATCAAAATAAAAATAACAAATATATCTACTTCTTTTTGTGTGTCTTTACCCAATTATTTTTGCGTGAATCTAATAGAATGAAATATTTATCAGGTCTTCCAATCGCTCCGTTACCCGAAAATTATAAAGATCTACATAAATGGTTTTGCGATTTGCGTTTGACTATCCATGAATGGAATCGAGAATCAGGAACAGAATTGAAGGCGTCCAGAGAAAGACTTTTCCAGCATATTTACGATCTTTCTGAGAATAAGACACGAAGTCTAAACATCCGTCAAGGCACTTTGGGCCAGCGAGGATATTCTAGGATGATCGTAGAAATATGTTGTCCGATTGATGAAGCGCCTGTTTGTATTTTGGAGCCTGTCTCACGGAGGAAAGCAACGCTCAAGGAATCGCCTTTTATTCCGGATTGGCTTAGAGATAATTCGAAACTGCCACAACCAAATTTATTCAATATACATTTATTGTAATTTAGCTGGTACAATAAATTTTAAAATCTACCTAGTAGAAGAACTTGTGCATTTTATTTAAAATAAATTTTATATCTTAAGATTTGAAGCGAGATTTCAACCTCTCCTCATATAAATAGGATCATGCCTAATATCCGTGCTGGACTGGCCCACCGGGATACCGGGAATATCCCGGTGGGCCCTCAAATATATTTAAGGTTTTTTATTTTTTTATGAAATTAATTTGTTATAATTTTTACTTGCTTCTATTTCTATTTAACTCAATGGTTGATTAACGAGACAACAAACTAAACATGCAGATGACGTGTGCAGAAGCGTTGAATCGTAAATGAGAAGTTATGTCACATAATACATAAGTAGGACGGCGGCACTTTGATGTAGTGACGTATGCCCATATTTATTATGTTAATAAATATGTTTATAAATTACCAATGTACTTTTTTTTCTTCTTTTTAACATTTTAATATTGAGAGCCTACGTCACCGATATTTCCCGGGCCTAAATGGGTTTCCAGCCCTGGCTACTATTGTCATTTTATTTTGTATAATCCTCCCTTTTCAAAAAACTTTTCTGGCCTAATACGTAGAATGGTGATTGGGTATTGCAATAATTCTAACATTTCAAAAAATGAGATTTAAAATTTTTGACTTTCTCTTATCTATACTCGTATATGTATTTATATAGGAAGAGAGAGAAAGTATTGGATTAATGTCCAAAATTCGATGTCGAGATTTTGACGGCCTTTTGAGGGCCTGAGTTCAAAAAAGTGGTTTTCGCAACATGGTCTGTATGTCTGTGTGTCTGTAAACAAAATATCTCAGAAACTAAAATAGCTACGAGGTCAAGGGCGAATCCAGAGGAGTTTATCGGGGGGGGGGTAATCTGGTGTGACTGGTCGCACAGGACACAATTTTTTCTTACTTTCGGTAATTTAAAGTCTCATTCTGTACTTGTTTACCAGAATATATATATTGTATATATAAATCAAATTTTTAAGTATTAATTTTTTAAATTTTACATTAAAAATATTTTTTTTTTTCTAATCTCTGGGGGAGGGGGAGGTAATTACTCCCTTTACTCCCCCTCATTGTACCCCCCTTGTATGAGGTTTAAATTTTATATTTAAATTATGTCCCCTCTCAATGCGTGAAAATAAGCTTTTAATCAAAATCGACCAAAAAGTACTAGTATTTTACTGATGTAGTTTTACAGTTTTTTTTTTTTCGATTTTCTCAAAATTCGCTCCAACGATTTTGATTAAAATTCAAAAATCAATTATTTTTTAGATGCTCTTTAAAATATTTATTCTCATTTTGCCCTCAAAATTGTTTGAAGCACACCTTACTCCTGTACTTCATAGGAAAGATAGGAGAAATGGTAACAAAATATAAATATATCCCCATGTTTATAAATTTTACATCTTGAATTATAATATGTCGGCGGAAACTAAATATATGTCGACACTGCTGGTGTGACAAGCACTGTGCGACAGTCACCCCAGATTTTTTTTTCATCATTCAAACAAATTTTTCCTTCCGCTCTAAATAATTTCTCATTTGTTTGCTCTCTTTGATTAAATTTGTCTATATATAATTTATTAATTTTTTTTTTTTTTTTTTTTTAGAAAAAAACATTCACACTTTTTTTCTCATTCACACTCACACTCACACACACATTCACACAGTCTTTTCGGCAACTCAGGCCATTTAAGACTTTAAACGATATCCGTTATTGATTAATTTATATATATATGGGGTCCAGGCATTCTTATTTAAGCCATTTGGTATCCAATTGGCTTAAATAAAATCATCGGACTGCCTGGGGTCCGAACCCGCGACGTTTGGTATATGAGGTTAGCACGCTAACCTCTACGCCATGCCCCGAGGGCTTATAATTTATTAATTATAATCATTAATTAAAGAGAAAAGAAAAACGCTTTATTTTCAGCAATTGTTTTTAATTCGTTAGTAAGGCAATATTTCCATATATTTCGGAGACCTAACGGCACTCCTTCCTCAGTGGATTTCACCTCAATTCACCACATTACGGCCCTTGAGGTGAATTGAGGTGAAATCCACTGAGGAAGGAGTGCCGTTAGGTCTCCGAAATATATGGAAATATTGCCTTACTAACGAATTAAAAACAATTGCTGAAAATAAAGCGTTTTTCTTTTCTCTTTAATAAACCAAACTTCAGCATCACCACTTGAGGAGTATAATCATTAATCTTATGAGTAAGTGAATGGTGACCACGAGTTTCCCGAGCTCCCAACCTCCCCATTATGTCAGTTCGTTCCCCAGCCTGATTTTCTTCAATCTACATGTACTGAATTAAAAAAAATCTGGTGTGACTGGCGCACAGCACACAACTTTCTCTTACCTTCGGTAATCGAAAGTTGTGTTCTGTGCTTGTCATACCAGATTTTTCATGTCGACATGTATTTAGTTTCCGACAGTAAGGTATATTCGATTTTCAAGATGTACAATTTATAAGTATGGAAAAATATTTATATTTTGTTACCATGGCAACCATTTCTCCTATCTTTTCTATGGAGTACAAGAGTAAAGTGGTCTTCAGAAGATTTCAATGACAAAATAAGAATATACATTTTAAAGAGAATCTAAAAAATAATTGATTTTTGAATTTAAAAAAAAATCGTTGGAGCGAATTTAGAGAAAATCGAAAAAAAAACTGAAAAAGTGCATCAGTAAATTACTAGTACTCTTTGGTCGATTTTGTTCAAAAGCTTCGTGTCACGTCCCATGGGGGTGCCTAACTTAAATATAAAATTTCAACCTCCTAGCTCTTTTCGTTCTTGAGATATTTTGTTCACAGACACACACACAGACAGACAGACAGACCATGTCGCGAAAACCACTTTTTTGGATTCAGGGGACCTCAAAACGTGAAGATACATCAAAATCTCGACATCGGATTTTTGACATGAATCCAATACTTTCTCTCTTTATATATATTAACATATATATAGAGGTAAGAGAAAGTAAAAAATAAATTAATTTTCATTTTTAATTTTTCATAATTTTTATTTATTATGACTTAATAAAATTTTAATCAAAAACTTTTTGGAAATGATCTCATATTTTTCTTTGAGTATCAGTTCTTGTTCTCTCTTCAACTTTGCATATCTTAGTACAAAGGACAAAGAAAAGTCATTCAAAACAACAAAAGCGTTATCTAACCCGGCGAGTTGCACGCTTTCTTTGCTCTGACTCGAACAGACATCGTTAGGAATTATTATCAAAATATCTCTAAATGGACCGCTCTGCCTATTTGGTTCTGAAATCAGATTCACACTTATAATTGATGTCTTAATTTAAAATCAATCAAAAATTTGCTCTCACAAATGTATAACTATTATTCATTCGTTAATTTGATCACAATCAAAATATGTATGTTTTGGGGAATGGAGATTATTCCATGAATGAAATGCCCATTGCTCAGCCTCGCACTAATTAGTATTAATAAATGGAAGTCGGTGGGGGTTGTTGAGTTAACTAATTGAATAATTAGTTATCTTGTTATGTAAACTTATCCCCAAGCGGGAAGTCAATCGGAGATTGATTTATTTATCATGTGGTATTAATTCAGAGCTTGAATTTTGACTCCCTGGAGTATTCTTGAGAAATTCTATTTAATATGTACTTATGGGTTCATACACCGTGTTTACACGTTATATCAAAGAGTAGCTTGTTCTTATTGGGGAATAAATAACAACGCTGATTGCGATCTAATATAGGCCTTTACATGCTTTTTTTATTATATTTAATTTCTTTAAAATCTATAGATTTCCAACTTGTGAGAGAAAATCTGCATTTCTTCTGATATATCGGTTTTTTAATTAGTTCGTGTTCGAGTCCAAGTCATCCAAATCCCCTCCCAACTCCTTCATGTATTTTTTGATTAATTTCTCTAAAACTCTTCTTAAGACCACTTCACACAGAGAATTTTCAGGTTACATTGCATGCGATATGACCTCACTGCAAACAGAGCCAGCAGTGTGATGCACTCACACGATACATGTAGCCAGCGAAGCTGCTGCTTGCCGAAGCTGGCCGAAGCTTATTCGGAAAAAAATAAAACGTAAACTGTCAAAATTAAATCACCTCAATTTTTGGTTAAAGTCAGCCATGTTGGATGACGTAAAAAATCTGACTCTGTGATTGGTCGTAACGCATGCGATATAACAAGAAAACCCTCCGTGTGAAGTGGCCTTAAATTGTAATTTTTAGGAAGATTTACCAATTCAGCATGCATGATCTCTCTAGAAAATTCTGGTGTCATGAATCAAAATATCTATTAGTGAGTGAGCTATTTGGGTTGCTTATCTCTCACTAAACAAACATCATCGAATTTGTAAAAAAAAATCTGGTATGATGTCGCAAAGCACACAACTTTCTTTTACCTTCGGTAATCCAAAGTTGTGTTCACACCAGATTTTTGTGTCGTTATTATTCCGCATAAAATAAATTAGGAATGTAATATCCTTGATGCTGTTCGTTTATCGACCAGATCCTATTTCGCTTAACGAAAGCAATTAGATATGAACGCCGAAAATGATGGGCCTTGTTAGTCTTTCGAAATAATGATAATGCCTCCCCCAGGAATTTGATAATCGAACAAGCTGTAGGCATAAATTATACTCGCTATTTGATAGACTATAAAAGATTTTAAATTAGATACACCCACCCGGGCGTGTATATGAATCGAATTTAACATTTTAAAAATGTCTTCAAACTACACAGAGGTATAGTCGAAGTAATTTGTACCCCCTTCATCACCACTTCAAGCCATTTGCGCCTCTGACCTGGTGTTTGGAAATAATCCCACTGTTAAGGGGGTTCAGGAGCGATGTCTAAACGTACTTTAAAAAAAAGTAGACTATTATAAGGAATTTTTCAATGCGATTTTTTTTTAATGAATTAAATTCATAAGAGATTATTGGGACATCGAGCTATAATTTGTTTAATGACTTATTAAAAAATTATCGTAATTAATTTTTTTGTTATCAAGCAAATACAAAAAACAATCTGTCCCAATAATCTTTAATTTTTTAAAATTTAAAAATGAATTTATTGTTATTATTAATCACATATTAATTAAGAAATTTTTAATATAAGCTTAGATGATTTATTTAAAAATCAACTGTCAAATTAGTTCAGCATTCTTGCAATAGATGGCAGGCTAGGCTAAAAGACGATATAGTATTAGCCTATATCTGGCCTATATTTATATATTTTTATGCTTTTATAAAAGATACATCAAATATAATAACATTTATAAAATATTTATTGTTAAAAGATCAATGAAAATCAACCAAATGCATTAAATATTATTAGCTACCATTTTGACATCTCTTGGCAAATTTTTGAATTACTTGATATTTGGGCATACTTTTAATGACACACGACGCCATCTTAGCGGGAAAAACATGCGTAACTACTTCGCTCCCTAGCCCCCTTAATCTGGGATCTTCTCTTCAGTCTTTAGTGTCAGAACTGACACGTAGTGGTTACTCTGAGGTGGGTTCCTGTTTCCTTCTTTAGGAGTTCAAATTAATCTAATGGCAAAAATTATCCATCTCTATTTGAGATGCCTCCTCCTGAGGAAGGAAATTAATTAAATTGAATCAAGTTGCTCTATTCCAACGTTTTCCAAACTCGCTAGGGAGGCGCGAATATTAGCCCTAGCGCCAATTTTCTAAAAGAGTGTCAAGGTTTATAAATTTATTTATTTATTAAAATTCAAGATACTCTCTTTGTTTTTATGCTGTAAATCTTGCCTCAGAATTTTCCCCTCTTTATATGGCAGATTAGAAATTCCCCAAGACCCCTAATATCGAATTTAATTCCTATGGAGACTTTCTTTATTGCGACTTAAATTTTTCATCCCTCACGCCCTCTTAAAGATCGATCGATATGACGCAATATATTTAGTTTAACCCAAAAATGGGTTCAATTCAATATTGCTCTGCGACTACATTAATGATTCAACGAGACGAGTCTTTAAATATTTCATAATCAATTTCTTGGACAAAAATAATCTTGCAGTTTATCTGAATAAATATAATATCTTTGCATTTTTTTTTTTTTTTTTTTTTTGGCGATCCAAAATAGATTCTCTTTGGAGACAGGCTTTCTTGTCTCCATCGCTTTTTTATCATAATGTCATGATAATCGGCAATAAAAGATTAACCTTTCGCAAATGTGAATTATAAAAGCATTATAAACTTATCATATTGGAAGAAAACAAAATTCTCAAATCATATCTACCTGACGTTTATTATTATATTCATAAATTGAAAATAACCCTTACAAGGCCATTTAAGGGGAAGTAGGAGAGGCCGTCCGAACATACCTTAAAAAAACTAGACTATTATAAGGAATTTTTCAATGCGGTTTTTTTTTAAATGAATTAAATTCATAAGGGATTATTGGGACAGAAAGTTATAATTTTTTTAATGACTTTTCAAAAAAATTATGGAAATTATTTTTTTGTTATCAGGCAAATACAAAAAAACAATCTGTCTCAATAATCTTAAATTTTTTTTAAATTTAAAAATGAATTTATTGTTATTATTAATCACATATTTAAATTTACACATATTTAAATTTAAAGTAAAGTATTTTAGATGATTTATTTAAAAATTAACTGTCAAATAGTTCAGCACTCCTGTACAAGATGGCACTCTAGTCTAACATCAGATCCACTATTAGCCTATAGCCTATTTATACATTTTTATGCTTTTATAAAAGATACATAATATATAATAACATTTATAAAGTATTTATTGTTAAAAGATCAATGAAAATCAACCAAATAGATTATTAGCTACTATTCTGACATCTCTTGGCGAATTTTCGTAATAGATGTTTTTTTTTGGCTTACTTACCGTACACATAACGCCATCTTATCGGCAAAAACATGCGTACCAGCTTCGCTCCTACTCCGCCTTAAGGGGACTACTATCTGTCTCATAAGTATGTGGATAATTAGAAATAGCACACAATGTGTTTGGTAATCCAATCAATTATTATCATCTGTAACCTCTCTGGAATTCGCCGCAATTTATCAAACATTGATTCGATTTTTTTTTTTTTTTTTTTGGAAACCATTTGGCAATTCCTCATCGACGATTGCATGCGAATCAAATGTAAATGAAAATACGCCAAACTTTTAAATAATATTAGTGGAAAGAGACAGATACACACACATACATATACAAATAGAGAGATTTATGTTATGTTAAAAAAAATCTCTCTCTCTCTAGCGGTTCAAAAATACAATCTGCATAACCCGAAATGAGCCATTCGCCAGAGTAGTGGAAATATATTCAGTTTTTTTTTTTTAATGAAATGTGTTTATTATTATTTTTGCATTTCGAGGTTAGGTGTGTACGTCCCTCCTCTGAATGTAGTTTAAAACAAGATAAAAAAAAATAAAAATCAAAACGAAAAGCGGTAAATTATTTTTCTTTCTCTATCTTCTTCTCCTATTTACTTCAAAAAATAAAAGAATTGACTTTTGAATTGGAAATGTCTGCATATAATCCCGAGTTGCTGAGTAAATTGTTCGTTGTTTAAGATACGAGCCCTCAGGGATCTGGGATATACGATGCTGCGATAAGAAACGATGACGTCACAAGATTCTTCCATTTGATTCGATCTCTTTTACGACTAGTGATGGACCTGATCCCTTTACAACGTACATGCAAGAGAGAAAATTCAAAATCATTTTATTTCATAAATAAGAGACACATCTTGTTTTTGTTTCCTAAAAGGGAATAAAATTTTCAAGGTTTTTTCTGGATCGATTTTTTTTTTTTTTTTTTAATAAAACAAATATCTATTTTAAATAAAACAAGTATCTCTTTAAAAGGAACCGAGATTTTTTTCTAATTGTTTTTTGAAGAATTCTTAAGATTTTCTTTATCAATCAGATGGGAAGTATTTTTTCTCTCAAATTAGAAATATCAATCTTAAACGTGTTAAAAGAAAAAATGATGCACCCGCGGGAGCCGAACCCACGTGTGTTACTCACCCATGAGCGTGAATCCCGGGGTACGTGGGTTCAACTCCCGCAAGTGCATCATTTTTTCTTATTGTAATCTAATTATAATCTGAAAAAGCAAAATTGATATTCTCTTTATTTAGAAATTTATTCATATTCATGTTTTGATATGAATTACTTTTTTAATTCTTAGAACTTTGAAATTTTCTTTAGTTTCATTATCATAACATATTTATTTAACTATTTACCAAAATCGAAATTTTAACCTTGAATAAAATTTGAAAACTTTAAAACTTCATGGGAATTAGAAAAAAAAATCACTTTATAACTTTGAATGTTCTTTGATATAAATTGGGCCAAGTATTTTTTTTTTTTTTTAATTGAGTAATTGAAAAGTAAACTGGAAGCGAAAGTCTTTTGAAAGTTTAAAAATGGAAATGTATTTATGTATGTGGTGGGGGTTGGAGTGTCGGGGTGACCTCTTCTCTTCTCTTTCGATATATCCCCTTTAATTATAAAAAAAAAAGTGTTTTCGCTTGTAAATCAAAAGCCAAACATGGAAATACATCGAAATAAGGATCCATTTCTCTCTCTCGATGTTTGATATTCGGTAAATGGTTTTTGCGGTTTTTATAGTAAAAATACGGTCGGTCAGTGAGGGATGATAGAAGAGAGCTTGGAGTGGGGGTTGGCAAGTGGTGGGGGTCGGTTAGGATAGAGGGGAAGGAGCCGAAAAGACGCGTGTGAACATTTAGACTCCACAAGTGGGCCTGAATAAATAGAAAGAATAGATAAATAAGCAAATTGAAACACTTAAACAACTAACTTATTAAAATTGATTTTATATTTCTCATTTTTATAATATAATTAAATAAATAAGTAGTCTACGAGTTTGATGAGAGATGAATTCAAAGTACTATTTTTTATTTAGAAGCAAAGTTTTATCATAATTGGATAAGAGGAAAATATTATCGTGAAAAATTTAATGCCTCAATTGTTTTTTATTAAGTTTAAGGTTAAGGTTAAGGCGGCTACACACTTACCTGCAAACTTGCCAAGCATGCAATTGTAATCTTTTTGTACCAGCATGCACTAAATCCCTCCTTCTGCACCATACAAGCATGCTTGTTCAAGAAACAGCTTAAAATTAACCTAAAAATGTCACAACTCGGAATATATTTTTTCGAAGATGACAAGAAATACTCACTTGCTTTAAACAGAGACACAAATATTAACATTTAAATTGAAATTTTAAATGAATTAATATATATTAAATAAATATCAAATGTCAAGACGTCTATAAAATGGCGGAGAGTTTAGCTTGAGCAAATATGCTTGTGCAGGATTAAAATTCAATCGAGCGTCAAGCGGCTTGCACAATTAAAATGCTTGCGCACAGACGCTACAGTTTGCTTTTACAAAAAGATTGCACGTGCATCCTTGCCAAGTTTTAGTTAGTACGTGTGTAGCCGTCTTTAAAATGAACTCGGAAATGCATTTGGGTGTATTTATTTATTTTGTTTATATAATATTTCTGGTCTAAGATACGTCATCATAGAGAAACTCTGATATTTTATTTAATCTCTTTGAATTTTTATTTGAAAAAAAAAACCTTTGTGTATAAAAACATAACCTCAAAATAACTTGAAAAAAATTCTCTAGTTAGCGACTGTACCATGGTCTTTAAATACACAGGTTGTCCAGAAACTAGTAAACAAACAATTTTCAGGTCACAGTTTTTGATTGGTCCACGTCATGAAGCTCCTCCTTGCTTATATTTTTCTATTTGGCAGCTTTGTTGACTGTTTATAACCTAGTTCACATTCATTTTGTTTTATTTGCAAATTGTATAGTCTCGGACTAAACTAATTAAGACCCTGGTATTTATACTGCTTTATTAATAATATGCTGTGTATAAATTTTTATAAATTGTTTGTTTCGAACGATTTTTTACAAAGGGAGGAACTCCATGACGTCACTCTCTTGAAATGGAAAAAATGTAAACAAACCGAGTTTGACCCCCCTGTACTGTACAATGTAATTTTAATTGCTTGTTGAATGATTTCAAAAGGCTTAATTAAGGATAAATCTGGAGGGTGCAGATTTTGATTCGTTTAGAGTCCTTTAACTAAGAGTAATTTTTTTTTTTATCAATCCAAAATAATTTTTCCACCCTAAATTAATTTAATTTTTATTAACTTAATTAAACGATTTCATGGTTAGCCGGTGAATTATTGATATAGGCCTATAAACATACTAACAAAACTAAATTTACCCTTTGCTCTATGTTGAAAATTAATCCACTGTTGGTGCTAAAAGTTAATTTATTTTTTATTTTTTTTATTTTATAATTTATTGGATTACTTGCCATTCATCATTCATTTCAATAAATACATATTTATTATTAATTCTAAAGATTCTTTGGCAGGATTAATTTTAAAGATATTTATTAAGAGATATAGGCCTATTGTATAAATCAATGTACAGTAATTTGAATAAATTTTATTGGTACTAACGGGAAACGAACTAGTGACCCTTGGAACGTGAAGTGAATCAACTCACTTCTAAGGGTATGGATAAAAAATTGAATTAAATTAATACAGATAAACAGGAATATTAAATCTCTATTTGTATCCATAATTGGAACTTCTGTTTGTTGAGTAAACTAATTTACATCGAGTTTTCGCTCTTGGGTAGTCTATTAATCAGAGGGTGCTCGAAGCTATTGTATAAATAGCAGAATTTTTTTTTTAATGAAAAAAAAAATGTATTCCTAGGGACCATATTTTTTGTTCCTTAATTTCTTTTGAATTTGAGTTAAATAGAAACTTCAATTGTTTCTCATATATCTATAATATTTAAATTTTATTTTAATCCACTAAAACAGCGGTTCCCAACCCGTGGGCCGCGGCCCAGTTGAGGGCCGCGAGCTGATTGGAACTGGGCCGCGGACGTCTAAGAAAAAGATAAAAATTATATATATTTATATAAAATTATATATATACACTGGGCCTCAGCGTTTTGTTTTTTACGGAAAAAGTGGGCCGCACCTCCAAAAATTATAGAAAAAGTGGGCCGCACATCAAAAAAGGTTGGGAACCACTGCACTAAAAGATTATCTCTCTTGCCTCAAATGACATATTTTTACTTTCTCTTATCTCTATATATGTTAATATAAAGAGAGAGAAAGTATTAGTTCATGTAAAAAATTCAATGTCGAGATTTTGATGGATATACACGTTTTGAAGTCCCCTGAATCCAAAAAAGTGGTTTTCGCACAAGGGCAGATACGGGGGGGGGGGGGTAAAGGGGATAATTACCCCCCCCCCCCCCCCCCCCCGAGATTTGAAAAAATACTTTTTTTTCGAAAAAAAATTTATTTTTAATGTAAAATTTTGAAAATTAATACTTAAAAATTTGATTTGTTTTTATATTCTGGCCAACAAGTACAGAATGCGCCTTTAAATTACCGAAATTAAGAAAAAATGTGTGCTGTGCGACGAGTCACATCAGATCCCCCCCAGAAACAACTCTGGATCCGCCCTTGTTTTCGCAACATGGGGTGTGTGTAAATATTTTTTAAATGCTCTTATTTTCAAGATTTTTCAAGGGGGGGGTTGGAGTAATTAGAGAGATATATGTAGCTAGGTGCAAATTTTAAATGTCTAAATATATCTAAAATATGTCGAATAACAAAAATCTTGAAAAAGAATAATATTAGAGCACATTTTTTATAAGACCTATTTCTCTAAAACTGTGCCTGATGGAAAAATTCTAACTGACATATCTGAATTCAGTATAAAAAAAATGTACTAGATTCATTAATCAAATTTCTTGTAAAGAAAACCTTGTCGACCAGTGTTATTATTCCGGATATTTTTATTTATTATACTTATTATGTTTTGTTTTCTTTTACAAATCATTTTTCCAATCCCGAAAAAATTAAAATATCCCCTGAAGTATTAACTTTATCGAAATTATACCTATAGTACTGGGTACAAAATTGTTCTATTATTAATTGTGAACAAATTTTGTTCCACTCTCAAAATAAAAAAATTTAATATATCTTTTTAAGTATTTACTTTATCGAAATAATATTTATATACAAAATTGTCCTATTCTTAATTGCGAACGACTTTTTCTTGAAGAAATTTTTTGTATTTCTTACTCTTTCTCACTTATCCCTAATTATTAGACTGCTGCAATTCTCTAAAAACCCTGACATTAATAAGTGTATATATTAATATAAAAATGGCCGGGACTTAATAATAAAACATTTAGGCCATTGAACGAACATCTTCCTAAATTATTTACCTTCGATATATTTTGTTATGAAATTTTTTCGCCCCCACTCCTATATACGAGAAAAGATCTTAAAGGCGGCTACACACATAAATGCAAACTTGACAAGCATGCATGTGGAATCTTTTTATACAAGCATGCACAAATTCCCTTCGGCACCACACTGAACAATACAAGCATGCTTGTGCAAGCAAACAGCTTATGCCGAAAATTAACCTAAAAAATGTCGAACTCGGACGACGATGCGATTCGAAGATAACAAGAAATACTTGCTTTACACAGAGACATGATAAATATTAATATTTAAATTGAAATTTTAAATGAATATATATTAAATAAATATCAAATGTCAAGACTTCTATAAAATGGAGGAGAGTTTTGCGTGCGCAAATATACTTGTGCATGATTAGAATTCAATCAAGCATCAATCGGCTTGTACAATTAAAACGCTTGCGCTAAATTCTTCTACAGACGCTACAGTTTGCTTGCACAAAAAGATTGCACGTGCATGCTTGTCAAGTTTGCAGTTACGTGTGTAGCCGCCTTAAGCGTGTTCTATATTAATAATTACATAGACATGTATTATTTTTAGGAACCGACCGAATATTCGGTTTCGGTTACGGTTTCGGCCAGTTTCGGCCAAAAATCATGGTTTCGGCCGTAGTTTTGGTTTCGGCCAAAAAGTGGCCGAACCTTTTCGGCCGGCCGAAACCAGAGTCTGAAAAAATGGGATGAGACTCGCATGCAAAAAAAAAAAAAGGTCAAATAATTTGCACTTGAGGGAGAAAAAAATTTTAGTCTCCCTAAAAAAAAGGTAAAATGATTTTCACGGGAGGGAAAAAAAAATTCAAAAAAAAAAAAAGGTAAAATGAAAAAAAAATTTTATAGGAAATACAAGTTTCGGTTTCGGTTACGGTTTCGGCCGAAACTAAGGTTGAGGCCGAATATTCGGTTTCGGTTTCGGCTGAAAATCTTGTTTCGGTCGGACCCTAATTATTTTTTAAAATTATATTGCATTTATATAAATCTTTTTGAAACCATTGTTCTGAGGAAGGTAACGATTATCGGCCGAAACGTCGACAACGACTTGCCTGAAGAATATCGAAACCTGGCAATTTTATATGATGATATCAAAACGTTTTAACCAATTTTTATTTACATAGACACTATAACCATGGGCTTAACTAGAGAATTTGGCTGGGGGGGGTATGGGACCAGCCATCCTCCGAGGGGCCTGGAAAGCCCCATATTTTCTCAATTTTTCTTGGAACAGGGAGCTTTCTGGGGGGGGGGGGGTAGTTACGCCCATGCCTATAACTATTACAAATGAAATCTACAACCACCAAGTCTAAACAAATTTGTGTTCGTATAATAAATTGAAAACATAAATAGTGAGAGATACAATAGAAAATAGGAATTCGAACATGAAAAATGATCAAACTCTTTATTACTAACTCCCCTTCCCATAAAATAAATATTTCTAATGAAAATGAATGGCAAATTCTAACTTGTAAGCATTTTACGATAAAATTTTTTATTCATTTTATTAAATAAAACAAACAAAAGGCTTTTAAAGAAGATAGACTAATAATTTAATTAAAGTTTCTTGAGATCTTTTATAATAAAAGATATATGGTCATCGTACTCATGTTGATGATGATAATGATGAGTGTGTTTATGAATTTGGAAAATTTAATAATGGGTTTTAGGGGGGAGGGGTGTTAGGAGTAGGGGAAGTTTGAAGGGGTGAATGCGAGCAACAGCCAGCGCAGCGATGGAGGGGTATGCGCCCCCGCCCCTCCCTTGCGTTCATTGATCCCGAGGTAGCCACGCCCCTTGGCCGGGGTCGAAGCCATGGCGCAATGTGACGCAGTGGCGCTGCCCCAATGCAGACCTCAAAATAACCCTCCTGCGACTGGACCCCCTCCTGGGGTGGGCCGCCCCCCTGCTGCTGCTGCTGGTTACAGATATTTGCCTTCCTTTCTCGTCGCCGGCATTCTCCCCTCACTCACTAAAGCCCTTCCTTTCTTTCTCAAACATAAAACAAGAAAACGGGGCCAACTAGATATTTATACTCAAAGTCATCCCCCTAGTACTCAACTGTGTTAGGGCACAATTTCATTTAGACGGAAATTTTTATTATTTAATTTTTATTTTATCCCACGAATATACTCTTTTATTACAATAAAGTAATATTTATAATTTCTCAGGGGCCCACATCTTGTGGGTACGTGGATGGCGACCACGAGCTGCCCTAGCTGGGACTGGCAGTACTTCTGTTCTTTGCATGTCAGTCTCTTTTCCCTTCTATATTTTCAACACGCATCAGACTGTGCGACGGGCCGGCCTGCTCTATTCCTTCCCGGTCGCGAAACCCTCCCCCCGTCGACCCCGCATGAATAATCAGGCGAAGAAAGAAGAATATTTATTTATAAAGTTGTCAGGTGTATATACGTGGCATGACACTTGTATACAAAAAATCTGGTGTGACTGGCGCACAGCACACAACTTTCTCTTACCTTCGGTAATCGAAAGTTGTGCACTGTGCTTGTCACACCAGATTTTTTGTGTCGACATGTATTTAGTTCCCGGCAGTAGGGAATATTTGAATTCAGATGTAAAATTTATAAGTATGGGAAAATATTTATATTTTGTTACCATGGCAACCATTTCTCCTATCTTTCCTATGAAGCACAAGAGTAAAGTGTGCTTCAAACAATTTTGTGGGCAAAACGAGAATATACATTTGAAAGAGCATCTAAAAAATAATTGATTTTTGAATTTTAATCAAAATCGTTAGAGCGAATTTTGAGAAAATCGAAAAAAACTGAAAAAGTACATCAGTAAAGTACTAGTACTCTTTGGCCGATTTTGATTAAAAGCTTATTTTTCCGGTCCCGGGGGTGTTTAACTTAAATATAAAATTTCAGCCTCATAGCTCAATTCCTTCATGCTTAAAATTTGACACCCACCCACCCACCCACCCACCCACCCACAGACAGACCATGTCGCGAAAACCACTTTTTTGGATTCAGGGGACCTCAAAACGTGAAGATCCATCAAAATCTCGACATCGAATTTTTGACATGAATCCAATACTTTCTCTCTATATATATATATTACATATATACATAGATAAGAGAAAGTAATATAGTTGTTAATAAGCAGTGGCGCAACCAGGATTTGCTCCTAGGGGGGGGTTGACTAGCCGCGCCGCCCCCCCCATTGGCGGACGGAGCGCCTAGCCCTCCTCTCCCCGCTCCAACTTGCTTAAAGTTATACTTTATGAAATTATTTTTTATTTTTTTGTTTTTCAAATAAAAAGAAAGATTATATTTTTTCTTTTCTATTTGTAATATATATTTTGAATTTTTTTCTCTCAACCCCCCCCCCCCTGGTTGCGCCAGTGTAATAAGATTATATGTAAAGACCATGAATGACCTGAGCTAAAAAATTACAAAATAGGTTTGAATTAGGTTTGAAAATTATCAAGGGAGGCTAAGTTTGTTAATTTTCTAAATAAATTGTATCCACTATCTTTTAATTTAATCGCAATTTTGAGACAGAAATTTTCACACCAGATCACAGAAGAGGGTTTTAATAGTTTTCAAAGTTCAGCACTACTCGGCAAAGTTTTTCGTATCCTTCTAAAAAAAACTCAAATTTTAGCTACAAAAATAATAATTACGTATATTTCTATTAAAGAGTTTGTGTAACTCTTGTTATTGTTTTCAAGGATTTTCGGTTCTGCATTGAAATCTTTTTTTTTGGTGGATCTTGGACCTGGATCTTGTGTCAACTCGAAGCGTTTCATCTGTTAATTTTTATTGACAGAACAACTCTTTTAAAGAGAACATTTTGTCGCCTTACCCCGTACATTAGTCAAGAACTAGTGTCCGACCGAAACAAGATTTTCAGCCGAAACCGAATATTCGGCCTCAACCTTAGTTTCGGCCGAAACCGAAACTTGTATTTCCTATAAAAAAAAATTTTCATTTTACCATTTTTTTTTTTTTTTTTTTGAATTTTTTTTCCCACCCGTGAAAATCCTTTTTACCTTTTTTTTAGGGAGACTAAATTTTTTTCTCCTTCAAGTGCAAATCATTTGACCTTTTTTTTTTTGCATGCGAGTCTCATCCCATTTTTTCAGACTCTGGTTTCGGCTACTTTTTGGCCGAAACCGAAACTACGGCCCACGGCACCAGGATTTTTGGCCGAAACTGGCCGAAACCGAAACCGAATATTCGGTCGGTTCCTATCAAGAACTCTACATTGTGCTACGGACTAGGGGCTACAATCAAATAACTAGTAACTGTGATATCTGCGGAATTAAAAACAATTAAAATTAATTTTTAAAGACTTGAAAGGTCGAAACATTTCTTTAAAAAGCCTCACCTCGAGCGACCACGAGCTGCCCTAGCAGTACTTGCAGTACTTGTGTTCTTTGTTTGTCAGTCTCTTCCCTTCTATATTTTCAACAGGCAGACCGTGCGACGAGCCGGCCTGTTCTTTTCCTTCCCAGTCGCAAAAATCCATGAATGACAAATTCCGCCGATCCCGGGAATAACAGGCGAAGAAAGAAGAAGATTCAATGGTTTTGTTTAATTTTTTAAGATTTTTTCGACATCGGTCCTATTAATTTGAAAAATCTTGACTGGATGGAAACCCCTGACTTATAGCACAAGAGGCAAGAACTAAGACTGTGAAATGACAGGGTTTAATTTATCTATCAGACCCATCTTGTAGGAAAACATTTAATGAAGAAACTCGCCTCATTCATGTAAAAAATTAAATAAAAAATATTTGTTTGATTCTTCTCCTTTTCATAAACATTCAGTTGGAAAAATAAATTTATATAAACGAATATTTTCTTATCAATCCTCTTCTTTTTTAATTTCTACGGTTCAATGAATAAATATATACGAAATATGTCATTCTTTCGCGGCAATCATTCTCCGAAATATGAACGATGTAAAGTCCCAAGAGTAGGAGATGCAAAGTGTCTAAAGAGAATTCGGAGAAGAAAAAAAAAATTGAATGAAAGGCATATGTTTTATTTATGAGGCTAAATTAATTTTTTTCTCATTCTTATGAAAGAGACGGACTTATCATAAAAAAAAATAGGCCAGATATGGAAGAAACATAATGCCAAGGTCTACTTTGGTAGATAAGATGACCAGCCCAAAAAACTGCCACTGATTGAAAATAAATTATTTTCTCTAAGAAACAATTTGAAAAAAATAGAAAAAAGGAAATAATTTCGTAGAGTGGTACTTTAATCTATTTACAAATATAGGAAAATTTAACTTATGAAAAAAAAAGAAATGCAGTTTTGTTTTTTTTTGTTTTTTTTATAACAATATTTTAATCGACAGAGATCTGGCTGGCCTTTTGATGCATATACCATGGGGAACATAAACATTTGCACCCTGAGCCATTTGAAAGACGCCTACTAGTTAGGCAGCCCAATTGACTCACCACTACATATGCAGTGTCTGTGTGAATTTACCTGAGGTAGGGGTTCTGAGGGTCTTTTAGGATAGACCATAAACCACCTCTTTTCAGCAATATAGCGTAGCCTTTTTTTTATCTCAATATTTAAACTTTTTTTTTAATTTCATCTTGTTATTTGGAAAAAAATTAACTTATTTCAAATTTTGAACGAAACTTGCACCCTGAGCCATTTGAAAGACGCCTACTATCCCAATTTTTAATAAAATTTCTCCGATATCTATAGACCTTTATAATAATATATCTCGGGCGTTAGAATATTCTTATTAAGAAAAAAACTGATGTGACTGATCGCACAGCACACAACTTTCTCTTACCTTTGGTAATCAAAAGTTAATTCTGGCCTATTCATTTGTTGCCCAGATATTTAAATGTATAAGTTATGATGGACTTATATTTTATAATATCACGATGATATATGTAATATTGTAATGTTGCTGTAATATTTATTTATCTAAGATGTTTAACTAAACTTTTCGCTTCTTCAAAACCGTGGCGGGTGGCGCTAATGCCCTCAAGAGCTAATGCGCGCAAAAAGTCTCAACATCAACCAATCAATATAAAACTTTCAAACCCCTTTTTCTCGAATTGTTGAATTTTGAACTTTGCAACTATGACTCTCAGCAGGCAATTTATAAAAAAATGAGCCTTTCATTTTGAAAGTGGCTCAAGTCTACTTATACTTAAATTGGGATATTTAAGGGTTTGTGTTTCAATGCAATTAAAAACAATACTTTCTCTCTCTATATATTTCATATATAGGGTAAGAGAAAGTAATATACGTACGGGATACTAATGAGTCATACTATTTAAGTGTGTTAAATTTATAGTTCCTATATAATAATAGCAATTATTAAGTGAACATAATGCGTATTCTTGCCAAGAATGGATTTATTAATAACCAGATTTAAATATTTTTAAAAGGTAACATTTTTCTAATTATATTATATAAGCTTCTGCATATGAAATTTTCGTTTCTCCTAGACCAGCGGTTCCCAACCCGTGGGCCGCGAGCTGATTGGAAATGGGCCGCGGACGTCTAAGGAAAGATAAAAATTATATATATTTATATAAAATTATATATATACACTGGGCCTCAGCGTTTTTTTTTACGGAAAAAGTGGGCCGCACCTCAAAAATTATGGAAAAAGTGGGCCGCACATCAAAAAAGGTTGGGAACCACTGTCCTAGACTAAAGATAAAGGGAAAAATAAATTTTTTGATCAAAGTTAACATAGGCGTAGCCAGAAATTTTGGATGGAGGGGGGGGGGGGGGTTTAAGAAAATTTTTTCAAATATTTTTTTTAGGGTATTTATAAATCGTTTTTTATTTTTTTTATTTTTTTTTAGCTAGAGTAAATTATCAATATTTTACTTTCTCTTACCCTATATGAAATTTAATTTGTATTATATATCTTAAATATCTAGTCATGCCTTGGGTCCTATGGGGAGGGGGAGGTTTGAACCCTCCCCCCCGGCTACGCCTATGAGACAAAATAATATGAACACCGAACATATAGACAATATTTATTTATTTAAAGATAGTTTTTCCCAAAGGATATAATAATAATCTTTAAATATGTGGCAAGAATCCTCAACGCAATATTTATTTATTAATAATGTGTTGAGCCACCATTTGCTTGTAGAAATTTTTACAGGTTATTTGGGGGTACTCTAGGATCTATCCAAAGTTTTTGACCTCGAGGACCCTGTATTAACTTTGGGGGAGTGGGAGAGGTGGTTGCAAAAACCTCAAAATTTTAGAACTTTTTTCATTTGTTATTTTGTTTTATATCTCGTAAACCAAGCATATTTTGTGCACCAGAGTACCATACAAAGTTGTAGAGCATTAAATTTGCTAAAATTTCGTTATTAAAACGCGTATTTAGACCCAATATTAACCGAGCTACGGCCGATCAAATGTTCTATTTGTTTTACATTCCGAGGAACTTGGTCTAACTTTAATCGGCCGTATCTCGGTTAATATTGGGTCTAAATATTCGATTTATTAACCCAATCTTAGCAAATTTAATGCTCTACAACTTTGTTATGTATTAAAATTCACAAAATATTTTAGTTTCCGAGATATAAGCGAAAAACTGAAAAAAAGTCCAAAGTATCTCGAAATGAAAAAAGAAACTTTGATCAGCCTAATCTCGGTTAATATTTGGTTTGAAAATTCGTTTTATCAACCAAATTTTATACTCTTTCTAATTTATTATGGGGGAGTGCACAAAATATGCTTAGTTTAAGAGATATAAGCGAGATACTGAAAAAAGTACACACATTTTGAGTTTGTTTTTTTTATTTTCTCCAACCCCTGTACGAATTAAACAAAAGCAAACATTAAAAGCTAAAAATTGAATTTAAGTTTTTTTTCGGTGTCTAGAAGAGAAATGCGCAAATTCTTTATTTAAAATTTATTTATTGTCCAAAGGGATGGTTTATGGTCTATCCTAAAAGACCCTCAAACCCTACCTCAGGTAAATTCACACAGACACTGCATATGTAGTGGTGAGTCAATTGGGCTGCCTAACAGTAGGCGTCTTTCAAATTGCTCAGGGTGCAAATGTTTATGTTCCCCATGGTATTTTACGAAGAGAGCCAAAGCGAGTTTAGAGGCGACCCATTCGACACCTAAGCGTTTTGGTTGCATACTCAAGACTCAAGCATTATACCTTTTCAAGTTCAAATTGGGACGAAACAAAATCAAAATGAGACCAAACAAAATCAAATTGGCATTTATAAAACAAGAACATGAGGCCCATCGCCTTTGAAGTTTGAGATTTTTCAAAATTTTCTTAAAACTAAGCATTCCCTTTGTTTTCTTCCAGAGACTAAATTAATTTCACATTCTAATAAAACTAGAAATTTATTATTTAGAATCTTTTATTGCTTAAAATACCTTAAATAGTACATAATTAGGATAGAATAAAGACATGCGCCTTGAATTCTGATTCTAAAGAGAGATGGATTTAATTGTTTCATCTGTCAAAGTTCCTCAGCATAAATTTGTTCATAATTCTTTTTCATTTCATAATTATTTGCCAATCATATCTTTCAGGTCGATTATATAAAATTATTTAACAAACGTGTGAGTAGGTTTAATCAAACGTATTTAGACACTCGTCTATTAATCGAACCTTATACTGTAAGTGAACAACTATAGTAAAATATAGTCCAGGATACCGGGCTCATTTTTACAAGCTAATATTCGGTGAGTAGAAGCTACTCACCGAATATTAGCTTTATTTTGATGAGACTTTTTCATCGATTTTTTCCCATAATACAGCAATTATTTTTAGATATAGAGATGAAATCCCAAAAATTATTAACGACGGAATTAAACTATTCGTTTCCTCCGAAACTAGAGAATTTTTCAAAAGATTTGACTTAAGGTGCGCGTCTCGAGGTGCTAATTTTGGGAGATTCCAAGCGGCCACAATTTTGAAGCTATCGACCTCAAATTTTTTTTTTTAAATTAAAGCTATTTAAAATATCTATTTTTTTTTTTTTTAAACATTCACACTTTTTTCTCATTCACACTCACACACACATTCACACTGTCTTTTCGGCAGCTCAGGCCATATAAGACATTTACGATAACCGTTATTTATGAATTTATATATATTAGGGGGTCCAGACATTTTTATTTAAGCCATTAAAATATCTACAACTTATAGAAGCCCTTTTTTTGATTTTCGAAAAAATAAATTTTTTTTTAGATTAATCGCATTAAATAAAAAGATATTTAAAAAAATCCGCTCTATAACTTGTAGGTAATTAAATTAAAAGTAATCATTGTGTTAAAAAATAATTAATTTTCTACCCTTAATTAATTAGCTGGAATCTTTCAAATGAAATGAAATACATCCCTTGTATTCCTATGGGGAAAACTAGCGCCATCTCTTGCCGCCTAGAGTAACTCGGTAGTGAATCGTCTTCTAACGGCTTTTCGAGACGCGTACCTTAAGGGGGTTCAGGAGGTAGAAGTTACGCATGTTTTTCCAAAGACGGCAATGTGTGTCTTCAAAAGTAAAAAAAAAAAAAACGCCTATTATGAAAATTTGCCAAGACCAAACTAGGGGGTAGCGCAAAAAAAATTTTTGACTGAAATAAGAGCCACACTAATACAGAATATTATTTATTAATAATATACTATAATAATTGAATGCCCGCCGACCCCGCACCGCGGGATTAATAATGGCGAGGACAGAAGAAGAAGAAAAATAATCATTGAATGTATTGAGTCATTTCATTTCAAATCAACACAGCTCTCAACCCGACCATCTCCGATTTTGATGAAATTTGGTGTGTTCATTGTACATGATGAGAGAATGAAAAATGCCAAATTACAGAATTGTAGCACAAGTAGAACAAAAGTTATGGCCCCCCAAAATTTGAAAAATTTCGGAAAATTTCAAAATCTTTGCAGACAAAAACGGCTGCAACTTCTGTTCTAATAAAGATAGAACTATGAACCAAGTATTTTTGGAAAGGTCTTGAAACAAGCTTTAAAAAATGATGTACAACATGATCACATTCCAACAATGGAAATAATTAAGGTCATTGACTTTAACCTTTGACCTTGAATATCTCAAAACATGTCACCTCCAAAATTGATGAAAAAAATATATATGCTTCCTCATTTTACGATAAACAACATATTAAAATTTCATTTTGGGACCACATTGGGATTAGGAGATAAAAATTCATATGTAAAGCTATCTGATGCAAAAATGCACTACAAAGCATATGTTGAGTGCAAAAAAATTGCATAAAATATTAACCAATCACAGTTAAGCTGAAAATCTGAATAGGTCATAGGCGTCGGACGTGGGGCGAGGGGGGGGGGGGAGCGGGGGACACCCCCCCCCCGGGATTATCCAGGGGGAAGCAAAAATCTTATATATCTGGTAGTTGGTTAGCCTATATTACACAGGGCAACAAAAGGACCTTTTTTTGTTGACTGAGAATTTGAAGCTATTTCTGGGTATTTGGGTCGCGCTGATTCCAAAAATGCCATCAGTTTTGCCCCATCACGTCAGATTTTAGAGCTATAGAGAAAACAAAATTTTACAGAAAATGTGCTCTAAAGCGGCTCTAATTTTATATTACCTGGTTTTTTTACGGCGAACCCTTTTTAAAAATATGCAGATAGTTATAATACATATAAATTGTAAGTTTCAGCCGAATCGGAGGTCATTTAGACGTCCCGCAAACGGTTAAATTTTAGAAAAATCGAATTTTTTTTTCGAAGTTTTTTGCTTCTGGTCACCCCTAATACATTTTGGGTATCCTGAATCAAAAAACATATATTTACGATATTCTATAGTTCTTTGGCTTTATAAAAATTATTCATTTGTAAAAATCTGTTAATTATTAAGGAAATTATGAACAAAAACGTCAGCAAAGAAAAAACACAGTACACTCACTGGTCGGAAAAAATGAACTTTGTTCAAATGAACGTTTTTATTCATAATTTCCTTAATAATTAACAGATTTTTACAAATGAATAATTTTA
>JAKCPI010012796.1:0-13845 GCA_023213315.1 Euborellia annulipes | reverse complement strand
CTCCTTCATGAATTATACTAAGAGTGAGTCCCTATTTTAACCCTATCATTTAATAAAAATTAGACAAGTTTTAAAATATTGGGTGGAAAATTACAAAGGAATAAATTGCTGATAAAAAATCTTTCTATCCAATTAAAGTCTGAAATGACATGAATTTGCCCGAAAGAGAAAAGATCAAATTATCTGCTATTTACATTAATTAGGAAATAATAATGTAACCTATTTAATCTCTAATATTATTAGAGAGCACTAAAAATAATAATTTCCAGCTCTTTAGGAGTTTATTTATCCTTAGCATGACTTAAAACAAAGCGTACTAAAAAGTAAGAACTTTGCTTGGTAATAACCTAAATAAACGAGGTGAAATATTAAAGGAGGTCTTTAATGATATATTATCCTTTCATGATTAAATTTTAAATTAATTTTCTAGAATTTAAATATTCTATAAAATTTAGAAAATACGTACGTGTATATAAAATCTTGATATGAAATGAAAAAAAAAGAGTAAATTTTCATATTTTTGTTTTTTTTGTTAAAATAGAAAAAGTTTTTTTATTGAAAAACACACTTTTTCTCATTCACACACACATACACACAGTCTTTTCGGCAACTTAGATGTTAGAGGGAGTAATTAAGACTTTATACTCGTATGTCTAATATATCTATTGGGGGGTCCAGACTTAAATAAAATCATTAGACTGCCTGGGGTCCGAACCCGCGACTTTTTGGTATACGAGGTTAGCACGCTAACCCCTACACCAAGCCCCGAGGGCTAGAAAAAGTTTTAAAAAAATTCATAAATCGACGTTCCCAGCATATATGGACCGTTTATTTTGAAAGTCGTGTAAGTCCATTTTCTTCTTTCGAGAAAATGAAAGGTTAACATATTTGTTTATTAAAGAATCTATTTACCGACTAATTTTTCAAATGTACAAAACATGGGAATTTTTTAAGAAATTTACCACTAGTTAGTTATAGATAGAAAATTTACATTAATTTAATCATAAATTATGTGATATCTCATTTAAAAAAAAATGGACTTACACCACTTTCAAAATAAACGGTCCATATAAGCAATGTTTTTTTTAATTTGAATTATTAAGAATATAAAAGTTTGAAAGACTATAATATATTATTTGAAGGAGGTAGGCTTATATAGCTGAATGTTGATATTCAAATAGATGTTTCACAAATTCATTTGTTTAAATTTACCCTTTTTTTTAATAACTGTTGTGAAGCTAAAAGAACAGAGAGAGAGAGAGAGAGATACAAAATTTGATATTTGGAATCTAAAGTTCTATTTTTAAACTCATTCGATGGCAAAATTTGATATATTTCTAGAACAAGACACACATGTAAAGATTCCCACCGAAAAGCGCAAATTCTGCAAATGGAATCGTTACACGTGTGTCTGATCCCCTGGGAATGGGGGATTACTGTCTGGAAGAAGGCATAAAAGGCCACCCCCCACTCCCGGACGAGATCATTCTCTCTCTCAACCTCCGAAGTATCAGACTGTATATTAATATAATAAATATAAATTTAAAAATTACAACACTTTTACTGAAAAAACCCCAACAAAAATCCCCTGAAAAGGCAACAGACAACACCTGTGCAAAGCGACTTACAACATAACATCTGTATGATTTTGTTTTGATTTTTTTCAAAATTAACGAAAAATTGTTATTTTTCCGTTGATTTTGAAAAATTGAAAGTTTCCAAATTTTTGAAAAAACTTTTTAGATAAAGTTCTACTTCCAGTGAAGTATTTACTCCCAAAGTTGATAGAAATCTACAATTTTAGTGTAAAGACTATATACCAAATTTCCTCGATCTGGCTGCTTTGGTTTTTAAGCAATCATGTCCATCCATACATACTCACAAAGACACACAGACATAATTCCAATAGAATATACGACAAAGTTTTGGGGAAGTCATTCCCGATTTTTTTCAACAAATCTGGCTATGACAAGTTCATCTTTAATGCCGATATTGTTTAGTTTTTTTTTTTTTTTTTTTTTTTTTTTTTTTTTTTTTTATTTATGCTGTAAAAAGAAGCTCATATTTTAAACCTATTAGTCCTATATTTTGATAACAGCTTACAGAACATGTTCATGCTGACTAAAATATTCCATTCCATCAAAAAAAATATACTCCCAATAAATAAATATAAATAATAATTCTAGACAGCGATAATAAAAAAAAATTCACACCATATATTGATTATTATATAGCGTCTTAAAAATTATATATAGGCCTATATACCTATTTTTGCTTTTCCCCTAAGCCAAATAGCAATAATATAATAATAGTCTATTTATTAAATGGCGGCAAAAGTTTGAGAACTGATGGTCAGGTCTGTTTGTTTATCATTATTAATTGAATGAAGAAGGTTGCAAACTTGGGAAGACGTTTAGATCCGGGTTACAGACGGACAAACCCATATCCAGATTCAAAGGTCGAGGGGTCAAGGATGATCTGCCCACCTCCCTATCTGAATTCAAATACCATGCCAATGCATATTGATAAGGATAATGAGCACGGGAAAAAGCGAAAGCAAAATCGAATTTCAATCTAGAGCCATTAACTACTATTTATAATGGTAGGAATGACCAGGAATATGATTTATGAACAAACAAGGAAATCATACTAATAGGAATATTAGATCTATTAATAATAAGTTTGTATATTATATTTGAAATAAAATCCATTTGATACTTCTAGAGATGGTGCTGATAACATTATAATAATATTTTATATCAAATTAAAAATTAAATTTTTTTCTATTAGACCCTAATAATAAAAATTGTATTAGAAGAATAAAATCAATAGATATAGATTTTTACGATAATTGCTACGAGAAATTGAATTGCTATTCAGAAAGTAAGTTCCGTTTTGAAAAAAAAAAAAAAAAATAGTAAAAAAATGTTTTAGAATCCAATTTTATTTTTACATGAAAATACATGTCTTAAACTATTTTTCAACATAATTTCCGACAATGTTCAAACACTTGTGAGAGGGTGACCAATTTTTGTAAACCACCTGCAAAGAAACTCCCGCCAGTATAGATAGCCACGATTCCACAGCATTTTTCGTCTCATCGTCAGATCCAAAGCTCTTGCCACCTAGCTCACTCTTCATGTGCAGGAACAAGTGGTTGTCGAACAGCGCCAAGTCAGGGCTGAAGGAATTTTTGTTGGTCCATGACAATGCTCGGCCCCATACTGCTGGTGTCACTCAATCGCTTATTCGACAGTTTCATTGGGAGCAATTCGATCACCCGCCGTACAGCCCTGACATGACGCTGTTCGACAACCACTTGTTCCTGCACATGAAGAGTGAGCTAGGTGGCAAGCGCTTTGGATCTGACAATGAGACGAAAAATGCTGTGGAATCGTGGCTATTTATATTGACGGGAGTTTCTTTGCAGATGGTTTACAAAAATTGGTCACCCCATTGTCGGAAATTATGTTGAAAAATAGTTTAAGACATGTATTTTCATGTAAAAATAAAATTGGCTTAAAAACATTTGTTTACTATTTTTTTTTTTTCTCAAAACGGAACTTACTTTCTGTTCGTATTAGAGATAAGACATTTTTTGGCATATATTGTGGTTTATTTTAGCAAATAACAATACAAAAAGTGTTATTAATTACAATAAATTTCTACGTTTTGGCTGCAGAATTATACTAACAGTGTTCATTGTTCAGAGTGAATCCATCTACCTGATGACGGCTGCAGAATTAGCAGCCGAAACGTTGTATTTTATTGTAATTAATAACACTTTTTGTATTATTATTTACTAAAACGATATAGCCTTTTTCGGCATCTATGGCCATTTAGACCCCGTCCCTATTTATTTAAATTGATTGGTAGCCAATTAAATTTAAATACATTTTTGTCACATGGACGGGATGCGAACCCACGACCCTTGGTATAAATGACCAGCATGCTAACCTCTACACCAAGGCCTGGGGAATCAAATAAGTTCTGTGTTTAATAGTGGAATAACTAATTATTATAACTTGTTAATTGTTATATAGTGCTGCTGAGAGGGAGACTATTCGCTTCTTTTTTTTCCTTGATATTCATGTTAGTTGTCTCTTCTACCAATACCATATTTTGAAGGCTTCTAATTTGACACTTATGATGTCAGCTAAATTTTAAAAATTATAATAAAAGATGACTTGACTAACATTTTATTAAGATATATGGTTAGATAATTGCTAGGCTAGAGACAAACTTTCTGAAGGTGTACACATAATGTTTCTACGAATTCATTTTGCAAATTTGGCCTGAGAGGCGGAATTCCTATCTATCGATATAGGCTATATAATAAATCACACTCGACGTTAGCCGGTCCACCACCTGATGGGGAAATTAATTCATTCTTATATTAGTAAATTAATTCATTCTTATATTAGTTAGTAAAGTGACACGATAAATTCATAAACTTTTATCACTATAAAAGATTGAAGATTTCAACAGAAATAATAAACTGTTTTGATTAAGAATAAATTTATTTTTAAATTTTTTTTTCAAAGTTTTGGAGATTTTGTATTTATTTTCCTACCTCTCTCAACTCAACACACACACACACAAAGAGAACAGAGAGGTTGGCAACCTTTTTGACCCCATTTTACCTTAAATATTCACAAAGAGCCGCAATGAATGGTTACGATTTGAAATTTGTCGAGTAAATTTTCTAAATAATTAAATCGATCCAAGGTCAAAGTAGTTAGTTTTAAGTTCAAAAAATAATAAGAGAACATTATGGACCTCAATTATTTATTTATAAATATTTGTAGAAACAGCTAGAGCGATCTCCAGATTTTCCTTCCTCTATTATAAAGATGATTTAGATTTTTTTGAATAAAACAAAAAAAAAATTCTAGTGCTTAAAAAAGGTTTAAAATTTTTCGTTTGGAAAAGATTCTCACTAGAATCAAATCACAATAAGGAAATATAAGGAGATTAAGGATATTTTAAATAATAGAATAGTGGTGATTTATCTATAGACTAGGCCTATATCTTATAATAAACAATTTTTCTTAAAAAAAAAAAAACAAATTAAATAACTTTTTTCTAAAAACTTAATATACATTTTTAAATATTTTCATTATATTAAGTAATTTTCTATTCCCAAATGTTTTATTAAAATTTTTTCAGAAAGTTTTCCTCTTATAATAACTTTACTCTCCAGTATGGACAGATTCTATGCGATTTTGAATATTAATATATGATGGCATAAAGTTTCTAAGAACGCCTGTCTCTAAAATCATCCTCATGCAATCTTATTAGTCTTCCAAGTAAGTTACAACTTTTAATGCTTCCTCCATGAAAATATTTACTCTACTTGAAATGATGGCTTTATGCAAATATTGTTATTTTTATCATTCTCTTCCTCCACCTAGACAAAGTAAAGCAAAAAAAGAATATAGATAAGAAATTATCTTAGTATTTATGTTGTAAAAATATTGAAGTTAAGAATATTGTTAAAAAAAAAGCAAACGTGTGGGGTTGTGGGACCCCCGGCAGAAACGGAGTTCCTCATGCCTTTTCTTCAACTTAGAAAATGATTTAATATGAATATTATTTAAATAGATGGAAAGCCGCCGCAGGAAACTCTTGCTCGTCGCCTACGGTAGTTAGAAGGAAATAAAGGGAAGGAGAAGATGGGTGTGGTCTCGCCAAGGCTTCGGCTAATCTCGCCTTCCTCCGCCTTCGCACGGGCTCTGGGAACGCATTTTTGTTACGTTATATTTTCTCCCATTTCACTCTGCATAAGCCGCGTTAAAGAACTTCGTTCCAATGATTCGGTGAGTCTCGAAGGTAAAATTGAATATTATATCCAAGAGTATCTAGCTAATTTCAAGAAAAATTTCAAAACGAGCTGCATGTCTTTCTTTCATTTTCAAAAAATTACAAAAAATAATTAGGAATTTAAAAGAAAAATTTGTAAAGTTTTAGCAAAACTAAAATAGCGGTTGTACAATCGAAGGTTTACTTTGCTTAAAAGTTGCAGATGGAAATGGAGGTTAATGAAATAAAATAAAATATATTTATCAGGATTTATTTGTGACAAATCGACCAACCGCAGTAAATTGGTTTTGGTTTAAACAATCATCTTCGGGTCTGTTTATATCATTAATAAATTTGTAAGACACTCAACATCGGTCATTTTAAAGATATCATGGCCAAAATAAAACAAAAACCTCACCACTAAATCCATGTTTCGTAATTATATAAAGAAATATACAAAAATGCCGAAACCAATTTACTGCAGTCAGTCGTCTTGTCACAAATAAATCCTGATAAATAAATTTTATTTTATTTCATTAACCTGCATCTCCGTCTGCAACTTTTAAGCAAAGTAAATCTCCGATTGACAATGGCTGTAAAATTTCTTGCACTGTTTCGTATGTAAAACTAAAATAGCCAGATTCTCTTGGATAATACTCATTTCAACATCCGAGTTGCACCGAATTATTACTTTCTCTTATTTTTTACTTTCTCTTACCTATGTATATATGTAATATATATATAGAGAGAAAGTATTGGATTCATGTCAAAAATTCGATGTCGAGATTTTGATGGATCTTCACGTTTTGAGGTCCCCTGAATCCAAAAAAGTGGTTTTCGCGACATGGTCTGTCTGTGGGTGGGTGGGTGGGTGGGTGGGTGTGTGTGTGGGTGTGTGTTCAATTTTAAGCATGAAGGAATTGAGCTACGAGGTTGAAATTCTATATTTAACTTAAACACCTCCCGGGACCGGAAAAATAAGCTTTTAATCAAAATCGGCCAAAGATTACTAGTACTTTACTGATGTACTTTTTCAGTTTTTTTTCGATTTTCTCAAAATTTGCTCCAACGATTTTTTTTTAAATTCAAAAATCAATTATTTTTTAGATGTTCTTTAAAATGTATATTCTCATTTTGCGATTGAAATCTTCTGAAGACCACTTTACTCTTGTATTTCATAGGGAAGATAGGAGAAATGGTTGCCATGGTAACAAAATATAAATATTTTCCCATACTTATAAATTTTACATCTGAATTCAAATGTTCCGTACTGTCGGGAACTAAATACATGTCGACACAAAAAATCTGGTGTGACAAGCACAGTACACAACTTTCGATTACCGAAGGTAAGAGAAAGTTGTGTGCTGTGCGCCAGTCACACCAGATTTTTTTTTAACAATATACTCAAATTTACTTCACTATTTTTGACATTCATCTACCAGGTATTTTATTTCTTTCATTCATTTTTATTTGAATCGATTTTTTTTATCTCAACATTTTTTATATAGTATATAATGTCACCCATATATTATTATTTTTTATTAATGTTTTGTTATGTAGCTATTTAATATTTAAAGACATTACATTTAGTTTAATGTTAAATATTCATATTTATGTGGCTAATTATCTAAAGATATTTTAAATCTAAGCATTAATAGCCTATCATAAGCATTAGTCAATTATTTTAATATTATTTCGAGAAATAAAATTGTATTTTACGCTTATTTTAAATTCATTCGCTGTAATAATAATTCGCGATAGCCTGAGTTTAATAAAACACACATAATATCAACTTATTTGCATTCATTTAATTTATCTTTATTAAATAATGAATTCACATTAAAATTATATTGGAATGGTAGTTGGTGTATTATGTTTTGGGAGCGTGAGGGAGGTGAGTGGGTGGAGGAATATCCAGGTCAAAGTCAAATAGAACTAATGTAAAACAATTTTGTACGATTATAGTATGTATACCTTCTAAGACTTGCTATTAGGCAATATTAATATATGGCTCGCGTGTTAGGAAAGGGCGCAACAACCAAATTGGCGACCACAACCCTCTCCCTTCCCTTTCCTTCTCTCACTAACTCCTTTTTGGTGGTTATGTATGCATGCGAAAATCGATTCCGCGAAAAAGGAACATACAGACAGGTCACGACCCAATTTCAGGACTTGTTTGCTAAACATCCGGATCTCTATCTAAAATGGGATATATAAATTTAGTTATAGTACTAAAATTACTATATTTATCTTTGTTTTTGTGGCTATTATTTCAAAGTAAAGGATATTTTTGTCTAGGAACCGACCGAATATTCGGTTTCGGTTACGGTTTCGGCCAGTTTCGGCCAAAAATCATGGTTTCGGCCGTAGTTTCGGTTTCGGCCAAAAAGTGGCCGAACCTTTCGGCCGGCCGAAACCAGAGTCTGAAAAAATGGGATGAGACTCGCATGCAAAAAAAAAAAAGGGCAAATAATTTGCACTTGAGGGAGAAAAAATTTTAGCCTCCCTAAAAAAAGGTAAAATGATTTTCACGGGAGGGAAAAAAATTCAAAAAAAAAAAAAAGTAAAATGAAAAAAAAATTTTATAGGAAATACAAGTTTCGGTTACGGTTTCGGCCGAAACTAAGGTTGAGGCCGAATATTCGGTTTCGGTTTCGGCTGAAAATCTTGTTTCGGTCGGACCCTATTTTTGTCATTTTTCGTTCAATTTGTTCTTTCCTCTCAGGTTTTATTCAAAAATTCAGAAAATATAGTTGAAATTTAAATGTGTATAACAAAAACTAATATGTAATAAAAAACTACAATAAAATATAATGTGCCATGGATTAGATCAATTTGTTTTTAGTTCCTTGAGAGTAGGCAGCCATAATAACTCCACTTACAATGAACTTTTTGTTTAATTAATTAATTTATTTATTTTGCCTGTTGCCATAGGCCTTTCCGCCAGTCTTAACATTGTACAGAAAACATTAATACAAAACAAACAGAATACAAAAACATTAATACAACTAACACTAATATAACTAAACACATTACAAAAACACCGTTACAAATAATAAATAAACCCATATAAATAAACACATTATAAAAACATTAATACGAATAATAAGCTACTTATAAAAATAAACATAATACAAAAACACTGTTACAAATATACTGATATGAATAAACACTCTTACAAAAACACTGATACAACAAATATACAAATAAATAAACACAATGCAAAAACACTGATACCAATAATACACTCAAATATACATATTAACAAAACCATTAATAAAATAACATGATATAGCCTAAAAACATTGTACCAAAATGAACGGGAAAAGGCTTAGTGTTATTTTTGTGCTGTTGATAAATGCATTAAGTTTTGAGAGCTGAGTACGATTTTAATTTATTTTCTAAAACGAAAAATACATGCATGCATTCTTAAATGCAAATTTCGGCAGATAACTAACTCTTTACAAGAATATATAAACAATTTTATACAGATTTTAAAATAATAGTTTTTTTTTAAGTTATTATTATTCTATTAGGGGAATTTTTATCGGAAAAAGAGGGGGAGGAATTTTAGCATTTTTTTTATTTTTAAACTCATGTCAGATCATGTCTCTTGATGATTCCTTTTTATTTTATTTTAAACCATTTATATTGTAAAAGGTTTTTAATTTTAATAAAATAAAATGCATATTTGATTAGGATATCATAAAGATTCGCATAATGATGATGAGCAATTTTTCTCCAGGTTATAAAGGACCAACTCCATCAAAGCAATTAGATAAACAAGTTTTTTTTTTCTCTTTTGAATACTTCTTGTCATAAAATACGTATTATAAAAACCCGGATATTCTCCCCCCCCCCATAGTATGGTCTGGAGTCATTTAAATAATTTGCCTCTTGCTGAGTCACAATTTTTGGGATTAATTTACGAGTCCGGACCAGGTGTCGTCAATAGGCAAATAAAAAGTCAACGGAACATCCGGGATTCTCAAACTCTCTCGAAATTGGATTCTCATAAAACAAGCTTTTGAATGTAACCGAGTTGGACATTAAAAAAAAAGCTGATGTGACCAACATGCTTTACAAATTTTAATAAGAATATAAAACTACAACGGAGAAAGGAATTTTTGGGCGAGGCAACCAGAAGAATGTTTTTATTCCTATAATTTGAACAATTAATCAAATTGAAAATGAATAATAAAGCCTAGCACACACTTGGGTACGCGACAGTTTTTTTTTTCGCCTCGAGAAGTTTACATAGATTCCAATAGGAAGGCACACACCTGGGCGAAGCGAAGCGAGGCCCAGCGACATGTCGCGACGCGTCGTGACATGTCGCCGAATGCTCGGAAGGGCAGGCGTCAAGTGTCGCTGCGCCTCGCTTCGCTTCGGCCAGGTGTGAGCCTGAGGGCGAAGCCAGGAGTCAAATCTATCGTCTCCGTGGGTGATCCCAAAGTAGGCGGGTTCAAATTATAAATATCATTTATAGGTTGTTGAGAATGTTTTTAAAAGATAAAAAAAATTTACTCAACCCGGAATCGAACCTCTGTTAACAATTAGAGCAAATCCATTGATGGATGGTTCGATTCCCAATCTAGATAATTTTTTTCAGATATGTGAGTTTAATAAATATTAATTACATTATACATTAAGTATATATATTTTTTTATATTCCACTCTCAAATCAGTATATGGAGTATTTTTTATTTGACTTGAAATTTTATTAGTGTTATACTGTATATTTACCGATATTATCAAATGTAATATAATCTTATACATATACAAATACATACATATATTGTAATATGTTATTAAAGTTTCATTAGTTTAGTTTTAATTTTTGTCGTCAGTGAATTTAATTTAATTTAATTCAAACAACGCTTATGGTTTCAAGATAATTATCCATTCTCTCTTAGTCGATTTTAACCAAAAACTAATTAACACCAAATTACTGTAAACTATGACGTGGTTTAAAATATCATGATGATGCTTTAATTAGCTTAAAGTTATTGGGGATGAAAAATATTAATACTAATATATAATGCATTATACTGTATATACGCTACATATTCTTATATTTACACTAGTTTGAAAAATTGCATTCTCTGTCTCAATAAATAATTACTACCAAAATAAAATTATAATATATTGATAATATTACTAAACTTAAATTTTTTTCTTTAATTGCTATTGTTTTATTAAAACAAATCTCTATAATTAAAAAAAATCAAAATCAAATGATCATGACATCGCATGACTTAATATTTAGTAATTGACTTAGTACTTTTTTTTTATTTTTAAAATAGTTGAAACGCGATGATACAAATCTCTTCACACGATTTGTTCTGAAATTTATAATTAAATTAATAATTATACCAAAAAACAATAGGTGATTTATCTTAACTCTTCAAAACAGGAATATTTTTAAAAATAAATTTATTCAAATTTATTAATATTAACACATTCCTTACAAGAGTTGTTTTTCCTTAGAATAACATTTCAATTTGCTTGTCAAGGCTGAAGCCATCTTCTTTTGACCTCTAATCATCATAAAATTTAAGTTCTTTCCCTCCATTTATAATAATATTCCAGAGTATTATTTTTGAAGGCGGTTGTCAAGGTGTATCAAAATTATCAACCAATTGATGGCCGAGAATGGATCTTGTGAGTGTCTTGTTAATTATAAGCTTATAATAATAATAATTATGAGATTTACAACAGTTTCTTTGTAAAACTCGGACACTATTTGATAAATTTGTATTCAACTTTATCTACGCCCTCGGGCTTGGTGTAGTTGGTAGAGCACCTGCCTTGTATACCAAGGGTCGAGGGTTCGGATCCCAAGCAGTGTGATGATTTTATTTAAGCCATTTGGATACCAAATAGGTTTTATTGTCGATCTATTAATAAATTAGTTTATATTCATTAATGTAAATTTTTTTTTTATGCTTCTCGACATTTGAGACAATAACATGCATGGTTCAGGCATATTTATTTATGCCATTTGATATTCAAATGATTTAAATATTGTAATAAATATCCAACGTTTGCTTGGCATCGTAATCCATCCCTTGACTTTTAAGGTTATCAATATTTTTCTTTATTTGACGATTTATAAGATTATCAATATTGACATTTTTCACTATCTCTTAGGAGGAGGAATAGAATTTTTTAAATTCTCTTTTAAATAATAAATACATTAGATGATGGCTTTAGGGAGAAACTAATCAATGATGATAAAGGAAACAAATTGGGAAGAATACCCGAGTCGAAATCGAACGCCTGGTTTGAACCTTTTAGTCCTGAATTCCCTTGTTATTTGATGGGATGTTATTTATCTCAGCCAAAAAACATCGGAGATGCAAAAAGGGGCGCCTCGCATTATTTTTGCCTAGCGTCGAGGTGAAATCAAAAAACTCCAATGCGCCTCGCTTTTCTGATTTATATAAAAGCGAGGAAATATTTTCACTTAAATAAAACCCCTACAGAATTTTATTTGTTTCATATATCCTCGCTTTTATATAAATCAGAAAAGCGAGGCGCATTTTTTTGATTTCACCTCGACGCTAGGCAAAAATAATGCGAGGCGCCCCCTTTTTGCATCTCCGATGTTTTTGGCTGAGATTTCACTTCTTTTTGTGAAATATTACATGAAAATATTATTTATTAATTTTTGTTTATTAAATATTAAGTTATCCCATGAATAGATCTTTTAATATGCATTCCAAACAGTAAAATTAAATACATCGTGTGGTATCTATTCGAAACGGTAAACATAGGATTTCACCAAATTTTATACAATTTTAGGATTTTTATTTTTGTTATGTTGGTAGAATGTAAATACATCGTTTGGTATCCATTCAAAACGATAAACATAGGATTTCACCAAATTTTATAAAATTTTACGTTTTTTATTTTTGTTATGTTGGTAGAATGTAAATACATCATTTGGTATCCATTCGAAACGATAAACATAGGATTTCTCTAAATTTTATAAAATTTTAGGTTTTTTATTTTTGTTATGTTGGTAGAATGTAAATACATCGTTTGGTATCCATTCGAAACGATAAACATAGGATTTCACCAAATTTTATAAAATTTTAGGTTTTTTATTTTTGTTATGTTGTTAGAATGTAAATACATCGTTTGGTATCCATTCGAAACGATAAACATAGGATTTCACCAAATTTTATAAAATTTTAGGTTTTTTATTTTTGTTATGTTGGTAGATTGTAAATACTTCGTTTGGTATTCATTCGAAACGATAAACATAGGATTTCACCAAATTTTATAAAATTTTAGGTTTTTTATTTTTGTTATGTTAGTAGAATGTAAATACATCGTTTGGTATTCATTCGAAACGATAAACATAGAATTTCAACAAATTTTATAAAATTTTAGGTTTTTTATTTTTGTTATGTTGGTAGATTGTAAATACTTCGTTTGGTATTCATTCGAAACGATAAACATAGGATTTCACCAAATTTTATAAAATTTTAGGTTTTTATTTTTGTTATGTTGGTAGAATGTAAATACATCGTTTGGTATTCATTCGAAACGATAAACATAGAATTTCAACAAATTTTATAAAATTTTAGGTTTTTTATTTTTGTTATGTTGGTAGATTGTAAATACTTCGTTTGGTATTCATTCGAAACGATAAACATAGAATTTCAACAAATTTTATAAAATTTTAGGTTTTTTATTTTTGTTATGTTGGTAGATTGTAAATACTTCGTTTGGTATTCATTCGAAACGATAAACATAGGATTTCACCAAATTTTATAAAATTTTAGGTTTTTATTTTTGTTATGTTGGTAGAATGTAAATACATCGTTTGGTATCCATTCGAAGCGATAAACATAGAATTTCACCAAATTTTATAAAATTTTAGGTTTTTTTATTTTTGTTATGTTGGTAGATTGTAAATACTTCGTTTGGTATTCATTCGAAACGATAAACATAGGATTTCACCAAATTTTATAAAATTTTAGGTTTTTTATTTTTGTTATGTTGGTAGATTGTAAAAACTTCGTTTGGTAT
>JAKCPI010012795.1:0-22063 GCA_023213315.1 Euborellia annulipes | reverse complement strand
TCGAATTTTGGCATGAATCCAATCCTCTACCGGGTGGGCCAATAGTGCGTGGACGGAAGATTGTGGAGCTTATTAACGGATATTTTTGAAATTTGTTGATCGCACATAATGTGGGGCCTTTAGGGCTACAAATTAAAAATATTTTCGTTCCAATTGTACCTCATATACAGGGTGGTCCATATCAAAGTTATGTTTTTTTAAATGGAACGCCCTGTATATTATGCATATTTGGAATCTACGGCCAATTTTAATATGACTTTATGTCATGCAATGCATTCCAAAACAAACCGTTTAGCCGCAAATCGGGCTTTTGTGAAAAAACTGCTGTCTGAAAAAAATTGAATATCTGGCGAACCATAAAACTTAGAGGACTGTTCTTTTTGTGAGGTTACTAAGCATGAAATGTACTAATGTAGGCCAGATGGGTAACCCGGAATTATTTTTATGTTGGGAGATATGGCCATGCCAATTTGGAAAATTTCAATCATGGATAACTTCATTTTTTCAAATGGAACATGCTACTTTTTTTATCCCATGGGACGTGGAATTTAATTATCTTTCAGATGATATAAGGTTGTCTATATCTATCTTTGGTAGTTTTCATTTTATTCCAAAATATCTGATAACGAAAAAAAAATATTTATTATAGACAAAATAATTGAAAAAAAAATCCAAACGCAAAACAAAATTGTAATAAATGGAAAAAATATGCTAAATATTCGAAAATGTCTTTAAATTTCTCTTAAAATCATTTATTTGAACTCCTCAAAGAAGTCCCGCTTGCTCAAATTCGGGTTATGATTTGTCAACAAGATGGCGCACCTCCTAAAGGGTACGTTTCCATTCCTACAAGTCGCGGGGACTTGTGCCGGGCACATGTCCCCGGCACATGTCGCACGGTTTTGTTTTACTGTTTCCATTTCCTTGAGACAGATGTTGGGGAAAAAAAAAATACTCAGTCCCTGTTCGACACTGTGTATTTCATCACTTTTTGAGCCTAATGCTTCAGCAATTCGTTGCAGGGCATCAACACGGCTGTTTGAGTTTTTGTGATGTGCACTTCGAACATTCCACAAAACAGACTCCTGTTCAAACAGTTCGATCAGTTTGGTAGTACGGCATTTGGTCCACTCCATTACAGTGATAATACGTACAAATAAACGGGGAAGAACTACACAAAACAAAACACACACTGATCCACGCGAAACACACGTTGGAATCTGAGACAGAGAGGTTAGATTTTGCTGTCAGGAGGATGTAAACAGTGGTCTGCGCATGCGCAAGTCCCGGGCACAAGTCGCAGGCCGTTTCCATTCTCCGGGCACAAGTCGCGGGCACATGTTTTGTCGCGCAGTCGGCTGCGACATTTTTGTCCCGGGCACTTGTGCCGCGACTTGTGCCAGACCGTTTCCATTCTGCAACTTGTGCCGGGCACATGTGCCGCGACATGTCGCAGAGAGTTTTGTTGTAATGGAAACGGGGCTTAACCTGAACATAACCCTAATTTCTTTTTCGAGAAGTTCTAATAAATGATTTTAAGAGAAATTTAAAGACATTTTCGAATATTTAGCATATTTTTTCCATTTATTACAATTTTGTTTTGCGTTTGGATTTTTTTTCAATTATTTTGTCTATAATAAATATTTTTTTTTTCGTTATCAGATATTTTGGAATAAAATGAAAACTACCAAAGATAGATATAGACAACCTTATATCATCTGAAAGATAATTAAATTCCACGTCCCATGGGATAAAAAAAGTAGCATGTTCCATTTGAAAAAATGAAGTTATCCATGATTGAAATTTTCCAAATTGGCATGGCCATATCTCCCAACATAAGAATAATTCCGGGTTACCCATCTGGCCTACATTAGTACATTTCATGCTTAGTAACCTCACAAAAGAACAGTCCTCTAAGTTTTATGGTTCGCCAGATATTCAATTTTTTTCAGACAGCAGTTTTTTCACAAAAGCCCGATTTGCGGCTAAACGGTTTGTTTTAGAATACATTGCATGACATAAAGTCATACTAAAATTGGCCGTAGATTCCAAATATGCAATAATATACAGGGCGTTCCATTTAAAAAACATAACTTTGATATGGACCACCCTGTATATGAGGTGCAATTGGAACAAAAATATTTTTAATTTGTAGCCCTAAAGGCCCCACATTATGTGCGATCAACAAATTTCAAAAATATCCGTTAATAAGCCCACAATCTTCCGTCCACGCACTATTGGCCCACCCGGTATATTAACATATATAGAGAAAGAAAAATTTATAAACATGGGTAAATATCTATATATTGTTACCAGGTCAACTATTTTTCCTATCTATCCTATGAAATACAAGAGTAAAGTGGTCTTCAAAATATTTCAATGACAAAATGAAAATATACATTATAAAGAGCATCTAAAAAATAATGAAAATCGAAAAAAAAAACAACTGAAAAGGTGCATCAGTAAAGTACTAGTACTTTTTGGCCGATTTTGTTTAAAAGCTTATTTTCACGCTCCAAGGAGGTGTCTAACTTAAATATAAAATTTCAACCTCGTAATTCAATTATATAAGGTACAGTGAAGGACAATATTAAGTCCCAGCCATGCGTTTTCTACTTGTGATTATTTCATTGTTTTTAAAAAAATATTACATATTTTTTAATGGAAACTTTCATGGTTCAAACCTGGAAAATTTCCAATAAAGATTTTCATTTTCTTTTATAAAAACAAATGAAATAATCACAAGTAGAAAACGCATGGGTGGGACTTAATATTGTCACTTCACTGTACAAAAAAGACATTTTTGTGGAAATAAACCAACTAATCGGTTTTGAAAATTAATGAGCTTATCTCCCTAATTAATAGAGATAATATATGTAAAGGGGCGTGGCTAGTTGTTACCCATTAGTAAATATTATTTAGAAGAGTATCTTTAATTCCAAACACGAAGAGAAGAGAGAAGAAGGGGGCGTTAAGTATTTAAGCAAACAGTGAGAAGAACTCACTAGGGGAAATTTAATTACAAAAACCAAATTGACAAACAAACAAACAGACATCTGAGATGAGATTGAAACGATTAACAATTTTCTCTCTCTCTCTCTCTCTCTTTTCATTCCATGTCCACTTGTTGTTGTTTCCACAGGGTGGGAGACAACAAATACATGTGGGCTCCAGAGAGCCTTGAACAGCAAACAAGCCATGTGGAAATAAATCAAATTAGATAGAAAGTGTTTTGGAATTTATTATTATAGCTTATTCATTTAAATATATACATATTCTATATTAATTTAATCGATAAGTGAGACGATAACAAATCATTGTTACGGTTCATTTTGAAGGGTGTTTTTATTAGTGACCAGCATAAATAATTTCAATCAGGGAATGAGAGTATAATTTTTAAGTCATAATGAAAACCACAACACATCAATTATGTTATGTTTGAAATTAGAAAAATATATTTCGCTTGTATCAATAATATATTAATTCTCAAGCTTATTATGCAGCAATTGTATTTTTTTCCCCCTTTTGATATAGAGCCTCGTCAAATTTGCTTTCTACAACTGCTTTTGTTTATAAATTTATAAATTATTTTTATGTAAAATCTAATAATTTTTACTTTCTCTTACCTCTATATATGTTAATATATATAGAGATGAAAAGTATTAGTTTCATGTCAAAAATTCGATGTCGAGATTTTGATGGATATAGACGTTTTGAGGTCCTCTGAATCCAAAAAAGTGGTTTTCGCGACATGGTCTGTCTGTCTGTCTGTGTGTCTGTGAACAAAATATCTCAAGAACGAAAAAAGCTAGGAGGTTGAAATTTTATATTTAAGTTAGGCACCTCCATGGGACGTGGCACGAAGCTTTTGAACAAAATCGGCCAAAGAGTACTAGTACTTTACTGATGCACTTTTTCAATTTTTTTCGATTTTCTCTAAATTTGCTCCAACGATTTTTTTTTATTCAAAAATCAATTATTTTTTAGATGCTCTTTTAAATGTATATTCTCATTTTGCCATTGAAATCTTCTGAAGACCACTTTACTCTTGTTCTTCATAGGAAAGATAGGAATTTCCCATGGTTGCCATGGTAACAAAATATAAATATTTTCCCATACTTATAAATTCTACATCTTGAAATTCGAATGTACTGTACTGTCGGAAACTAAATATATGTTCGTTTGTTATAGTCGACATGAAAAATCTGATGTGACAAGCACAGAACACAACTTTCGATTACCGAAGGTAAGAGAAAGTTGTGTGCTGTGCGCCAGTCACACCAGATTTTTTAATTTTGAAATGTTCTAGATTTAATTTTGAAAATGAAACAAGTAAAAAGACTGTCACTGAACTGACGAGCAGACACGATCACCATTTAATATATTCATTCTTTATGAAAAATGAAAGCATAAAAAACAACGAATATAAAAGCCCAAACAAACAAAAAAACTAAATAATAATTTGATTGGGATCTAAATTGAAATAAAAAACGATTGTTCAAGAATAAATAAATAATAGATTGCAATTTACACACGAACCCAATTAGTTTAGAAATGCGGCAATTTTATTTATTAATGAAGATTAAGAAAGACATTAAGTGCCAGTGGCGTAAAAATTCAAGAATAAGGGGGGGAGGAAATAGAGATCTGTTTTAGGATCCTACAAAACAAGCATCAAATTAAACTAAACAAGTGAGGAAACCTTATCACTATTTACAAATGCATAGAAACTTCTAATTTGTCTCAGAATAAAAAAAGAAAATTTTATATTGGGAGTTTTGGCAAGAGAGTGTTGATTGAGAAAGGATCCAAATTCAGAAAAAATATATAAACAACCAAACTAATAAAAAAAATTTCTTGAATAATATACCAAAAATGTTAAAACTATTAAAGATTTTTGTCAAAATTGCTATAGAAAATAACTTCAAACTTTTATTTGCTCTAGATTTTACGAAAATCTCTCAAAAATGGAGTAAGGTGGAATTTGTACCTTCTCTATATGAATTAGAATATCAAATATCGTATATTGCAAAATATTAATAGCGGGGTTTTGAAAAAGAATAAAAATCTGTTTATATTTTTTTAATTGCCCATAATTATTTCCATTGATTTTTTAGTCTGATAAATGCGGATTTGATATATTTAGTGTTTTGCAAGGATATATTAATCGCACTAATCAAAGGGTTCGTTTAATCGCCATTGCCCACAGTAGACTATAACATCGTTAGTAAAGTTACTGGAAACTCGCCAGCTCTTCACTTTGAATCGATCGAATCCTTGATATCAAATGTCATCCGATGTTTGGTAGGTCTATATCTCAAAAGCGTGTGTCATAAAAACAATGTTTTAATTAAAAAAATCTGGTGTGGACTGTTGCAGCTAGCACATAACTTTCTCTTACCATCAGTAATCGGAAAGTTGTGTTCTGTGCTTTAAGTCACACCAGATTTTTCGTGTCGACATGTCATTTAGTTTCCGACAGTAGGGTAAAAATTGAATTCAAGATGTAAATTTTATAAGTATGGCAAAATATTTATATTTCTGTTACCATGGCAACCATTTTTCATATCTTTCCTATGGAGTACAAGAGATAAAAGTGGTCTTCAGAAGATTTCAATCCCAAAAAATGAGAAATATACAGATTTTTATTGAAAATCTAAAAATTAATTGATTTTTGAATTTTAAAAAAATCGTTGGAGCAAATTTAGAGAAAATCGAAAAAAACTGAAAAAGTATCATCAGTAAAGTACTAGTACTCTTTGGCCAAATTTGTTAAAAAGCTTCGTGTCACGTCCCAGGGGGGGGTGTCTAACCTAAATATAAAATTTCAACCTCCTTAGCTCTTTTCGTTCTTGAGATATTTTGTTCACAGACAGACAGACAGACACACAGGCAGACAGACACATAGACAGACAGACCATGTCGCGAAAACCACCTTTTTGGATTCAGGAGACCTCAAAACGTGTATATCCATCAAAATCTCGACATCGAATTTTTGACATGAATCCAATACTTTTTCTCTCTATATATATTAACATATATATAGAGGTAAGAGAAAGTAAAAATAGATATTTAAATAAGAGAAAGTAAAAAATTACAATAAAAAAATGAATCAAATGTTCACTGTGGACCCAGAGGCGTACCGAGGCAGTTAGGGGCCTGGGGCGGCACTAGAAGAGGGGGCCTTATATTGAATTTTTTTTTTTTTGGGGGAACTTTATATTTAGTAGATCTAAAATTCGAATGTCCCAATGTGCCTCGTGTCCCAATGTCCCGCCCTCTCATTTTTTTTTTTTATTTTTTATTCCCTACCCGTATGTATATAAGTAGGCGAGCAAAAGGGGGTCCAGGGGCTGCAGCCCCCTGGCTAGACGAAAAGCCCCGCCGAAGGCGGGGCTTTGCGTCTAGTTTTACAATAAAATCCTAATGGCATCAACAGCCGAAAAAGGAAATTTTAAAGAAATAAAAAAATCTGGTGTGACTGGCGCACAGCACACAATTTTCTCTTACCTTCGGTAATCGAAAGTGGTGTTCTGTGCTTGTTACGCCATATTTTTTGTGTCGACATGTATTTAGTTTTCGACAATCCGGTACATTCGAATTTCAAAATGTAAAATTTACATGTGAAAATATTTATATTTTGTTACCATGGTAACCATTTCTCCTATCTTTTCTACGGAGTACAAGAGTAAAGTGATCTTCAGAATATTTCAATGGCAAAATGAGAATATACATTTTAAAGAGCATCGAAAAAAATAATTGATTTTTAAATTTTAATCAAAATGGTTAGAGTGAATTTTGAGAAAATCAAAAAAAAAAAAAGTTCTAGTGCTCTTTGGTCGATTTTGTTCTAAAGTTTCGTGTCACGTCTCAGAGGAGTACCTTACTTAAATTTAAAATTTCAACCTAGTAGCTCTTAAGATATTTTGTTCCCAGACAGACACATAGACAGACCATGTTGCGAAAACCACTTTTTTGGATTCAGTGGATCTAGTACTCTTTGGCCGAGTTTGTTCAAAAGCTTCAGTCACGTTCCATGTGGGTGCTTCACTTAAATATAAAATTTCAACCTCCTAGCTCTTTTTGTTCTTGAGTTATTTTAATCATTAGAGCGAATTTTTGAAAATCGAAAAAAACTGCAAAAGTACATCAATAAGGTTCTAAAAAACGATTCAACTTATTTTTGAGTCTCTCGAAGGTATTTAACTTAAATTTCAAACTCATAGTTCATTTGCTCTATGCTTTATTTTGAACATACACAGACAAACAGTCCATTTTCCGGAACCCACTTTTTCGGATCAGGGAATCTCAAAACGGGTATTTCAATCAAAATCTCGTTTTTTGACATGAATGCAATACTTTCTCTTTAAAACGTAATCTCTTTTTAAATTAAATTATTTAGAGTCTAGAACACAAATGAAAATTAGTTTTGGTGTTTATTTCAAATTATTTAGCTTCTTAAGTCACTTGGGACCCATATAATTCAGAAATCCTATTATTTATTTTACGATTTTTGATTGTGCTTATGGAAAAGTTCGTAACTCAAAGAAATATAAATAGAAAACAAAGTTCATTTTTAAGGTGATTATTATTGAAGGAATAATTTCATTTCTGAAAAGTCAAAGATAATGAGAAAATTCTGCACAGTGAAATAATAAATTAAGGGATAAATAATAAAGAGGGGCAAATAAGAATTAGGTGTACAAGTCTGTTTTGTAATAAATAAGCTCGCAACGTTTTTTTTTTTTTTTTTTAATAATGATAGAGATGTTTTAATTTGTCTTGAGTAAACTACTACTACGAAAAGCCCAAATGTCATTCACCTTCAGGAAGTTTGGTATTGGAAAACACTTGATTATCGAGTTGTAGGGAGTGGAAACAACATTTTATTTCCGGAAACTCAAATAAATACAAAGAAGGATTGTTATAGCCTCTCGAGGTAAGTATAATTAAAAAATTATTTGATTTGAAATAATTTGGGGGATTTTATTAAATGAAAAAATAGTCTCTCGAGTTTATTACCCCTGCCGCTATTATTTCATCCCGCGGAGTTTTCTCATCATCATTGACTTTTCCTCAATGTAATATGCAAACATCTGTCGTAATATTAAATTATAAATTAAATAACGTTTTCGAATAAAATGGAGAGTTAAGTTTTTATTATTTATTTGACTTTTTGGATGAAATTAAAAAACTATTTTGTTCGTCGGCTCCTTTTATAAATTATGAATTTGAAGGTATTTCAAATATTAAAATATTAAAAGCCTGTAATTTTAAGACCAAGAGCAATCTATAATATCTAATCCCTTGTTTCATTTATTGTTTAAAGATCTGTTTTTAGATAGAATTAAACTGGGTTTGTAATAGGGATCTGTTTCCTGTAAGAATGACAATATCTTTGAAATTTTTTTTTTCTACATGTTTAAAAGTATCTTCGGAGAATAAATGATTGTAGGTAATAAAAAGGATTGAGGATGACGATGCCTCCATGTTGTGGTGTTGACAGCAAGACAGAAAGGGCAGAGCAGGTTGTTGGTGTGTCGACGAAGGTGAAGGCGCGCCTGCGGGGGCCGCGTGCCGGAGCGCAATGCGACGACGGCCCGGCTGCGCCGCGCGGTTATTGATCGGGTGCGTGTCCCCGAGACCCCGAAACGGAGGTCGTCGTTAAAAAAAAGAGTAGACAGCTGTCATCTAGAATGACGTTGACGGAATTACCTGGAAGCCCGCTGGCGGCCAGGATTCCCCGTATGGTGGTCCCCTTGCCACTTTGCTGAGTACCACCGACAACGGAGGCGAGCGACGTTAACGCTCACATGGCCAAGCTGGATGGCAGACGTCTTGTCAGCTGGTGGAAATCGACAAACTGAAGGAAACCGTGGTGTCCACCGGTTTAACACTGCACTTCGGCACGCGCACCACACCACACTGAACAGAACAGCACCACCGCCTCGGTCTCAACGGCGACGACGGCGACGACGGCCACGTCGAGCTACATCTGCGCGCGCTCCAATCGATCTGCCCTCTCCGCCCACAACAATGACGACAACAATCCTCCGAGGGGTGACGTCACACCGCGACCCGCGCAACCACCCCAATAACAAATGTCACTTTCGCTGAAGATTTATCTCTTCCTAGAACACACCCGGCTGACCATTCTTTCTCAGCTTCGTTCATATCCTTATCAAATATCTTAAGATTTTTCTTTAATAACATTTTAAAAGCAAATTGAAGAACTTATTCAGGCGAGATCTATTAAATAATGTCGATGTCATGAACTGGAAAACGATGCTAGTAGATATTCTAATTTATGAATCCATAGAAAATAAAGTTAAGCATTCATTCAGCCCAATAAATATACGTAGTACAACTTTTACAGTATTTCTGGTACGCTTTCTTCTGCGGGTCAGTGACAGAGAAAGTTATGATCTACCGAAAGGTATACCCTACCACGCTACATAAGTACAAAGTCATGTGGAGCACAAAGGACCGCTTAGAGAGTAAAATTTTGCAAATGAAGAAAATATCTAAAGATAAAAATCTGGTGTGACTGGCGCACAGCACACAACTTTCTCTTACCTTCCGTAATCGAAAGTTGTGTTCTGTGCTTGTCACACCAGATTTTTTGTGTCGACATATATTTAGTTTCCGATAGTACGGAACATGAATTCAGATGTAAAATTTATAAGTATGGGAAAATTTTTATATTTGGTTACCATGGCAACCATTTCTCGATTACCGAAGGTAAGAGAAAGTTGTGTGCTGTGCGCCAGTCACACCAGATTTATATTTAGTTTCCGCCAATATAGTAGAATTCAAGATATAAAATTGCCCTAGGGGTTTGGTGTAGAGGTTAGCGTGCTCACCTCTTATACCAAACGTCTCGGGTTCGTACCCCAGGCAGTCCGATTATTTTATTTAAGCCATTTGGATACCAAATGGCTTAAATAAGAATGCCTGGATCCCAATAATAGATAAATTCTTAAATAACGGTTATCTAAATGGCCTAAGTTGCCGAAAAGACTGTGTGAATGTGTGTATGAATGTGAGTGTGAATGAGGAAAAAGTGTGAATGTTTAAAAAAAAAAAAAAAAGATATAAAATTCATAAACAGAAAAATATTTATATTTTGTTACCATGACAACCATTTCTCCTATCTTTCCCTATGAAGTACAAGAGTAAAGCATGCTTCAAACAATTTTGAGAGCAAAATGAGAATATACATTAGAAAGAGCATCTAAAAAATAATTGATTTATGAATTTTAATCAAAATCGTTAGAGCGAATTTTGAGAAAATCGAAAAAAAATGAAAAACTACATCAGTAAAGTACTAGTACTCTCTGGCCGATTTTGATTAAAAGCTTATTTTCACGCTCCCGGGGGGTGTTTAACTTAAAAATAACATTTCAGTCTCATAGCTCAATTCCTTCATGCTTAAAATTGAACCCAGACACACACACCACACACACACAGACAGACCATGTCGCGAAAACCACTTTTTTGGATTCAGGGGACCTCAAAACGTGTATATCCATCAAAATCTCGACATCGAATTTTTGACATGAATCCAATACTTTCTCTCTCTATATATCTATATCTTTACATACACTGTAAAAAAAAATATGAATTTTCATTCATATCTCATAAACTTTGGTGGTTTAATTTTAATAGACCAGGATATGAGCTAAAATTAATATACAAGTATATGAATAAGTATCGCTTTAAAAAAAATATGAATTTTCCTTCTTTTTTCATATACTTTTCGTAGTTTAATTTTAATACACCCAGGATGTGAAATAAAATTAATATAAAAGTTTATGAACAAATTACCAACTTTTAAACTTATCTTTTTCTTTGTGTGCCGCCAAATTTTGAAATCGTTAAAAGTGTACGGTGACAAGTTGAGAATCACTGGTCTAAACGTTCTCAAATAACTCGACTACCTCAAGGAATTTTTATTAATATTATTTTAAGGAAACTTGAAATTATTCTTTTAAAATTTATTTCACAAATCTAAATTTATTAAATTCTGGTTTGAAATTCGCGCTCTAAACTATTTAAATATTTATGAAGTATATTAAAATCATACTAATTAAATAATTTTTATAAAATAATTCAACTAAATAGCTATAAAAATTAAAATTAAAATTAACAATTTCACCAAAATAATTAATTTTAAAATATACAAAAATTGGTTAGGTTGGCACCAGAGTTGGGTTTTATACACAATTTTGCAGTTTTATACAAAAATTGCGGATAAAACTTGTATAAAATGTATTAAACGTATAAAATGTATAAAACTTGGATGCGCATGCGCAAACCCGACGAGAAAGGAAGTTCAAATAAAATTTCATTTTTCAATTATTAACATTTTGATTATATTATTCACTAAATAAAAAGCAAACAACATCGTCAATGCTTTAGAACATTATAAAATATGAAAAGCTTTTAAGCTGTTTTTTCAGGGTGAGAGAATTGGTTTTTTACAGTTTTATACCTTTTATACATCGGCCTAGTTTTATCCGCGATAGTTTTATACATGTATAAAACCGTGCATTATACTCGGCGGGATAAAACTTGCCAACTCTGGTTGCCAGCAAATTCTGTTTTTGAAGTAGCTGATTTAACGCATAGATAATTGAACGTGTATTATTATTTAAAATGAAATATAAATATTTAATCAATATATTGGAACATTTTACTAACAAAATCGTAAGTATTGAATTTGAATTTTTTCATTGAAATTTTTTTTTCTCAATTTCAAATCAATTAGTTTGTCTTTTTTCAGGTGAGGTTAGTTAATACTCCAAGCAGGGAATAAACCAGGATTTCTTCTCAAAGAAGAATAAAATCGACATATTTTTTGTATTAAATAATTAAAATGATTTGTATTTGTGTTAAATTTACTTGGAAATGTATAAAAATTTATTTTTTGATACAAATTTATTATTTTAATACTTTAATTTGTTTTATTATTTAGTAAAATTGTATATTTTAATATAATATAATTTTTTTTTAATAAATAAAAAATAAAATAAATAAAAAAACTATTATTTCACCTAGACCACTCACTTTCCCTCAAAACTATAAACTCGTAAGGACTTTAATTTTTGTTTATTAAAGCTTTTGTGGTTTGAAATATTATTATTAGGAGAATTTTTAATTATAGACCACATATTTGTATTAAATATTTATTAAAAATAAATATATTTGTACAGTATTTATATATTTTTAATAAATATTTAATACAAATATGTGGTCTATAATTAAAAGTTCTCCTACTTTCATTTTTCACAAAAAAGTATATTATTTCTCATAAACCCGTAATTTAAATTTCATATACCAAAAATGAATTTATTCATATACCCGAAAATGAATTTTTTCATATACCTGAATATGAAAGTTCATTTTTGGTATATGAACCTTCTCATATACCCAAATTGAATATTCATAAACAGTTTGTGTAACAGACTTCCTATACATGTGTATGAATATGGCTCGAAAATTTTTAACAGTGTATATAATTCTTCTGTACGTGTGTATGTGACTCCTCCTAAACGACTGAACCGATTTTGATGAAATTTTTTGTGTATGTTTGTTATGAATCCCGGACAGGTATTGTTTCACAAATAACAATAAGTTAATGAGTAATTAACCGGTAAAATAATAAAAAAATAAAAATTAGGAGAAATAGTTGCCATGGTAACAAAATATAAATATTTTCCCATGTTTACGATTTTTTATTTATTTACATTTTGAATTCTAAAATATCGGCGTAAATTTTTTGTCCTTGTACCGGGAGAGTCCCGGAAAGGATATGATTCACAAAAAAATATTAAGTTCATGAATAATTAACCGTTAAAATAATCTCTATATATAAAAATGAAAAGGGAAAATGTATGTACCGGTATGTATATATGTATATGTTTTAAAGAAATCCACAATTTTCAATGAAGGCGAGCAAGGGGGGTCCAGGGGGCGCAGCCCCCTGGCTAGGCGTAAGCCCCGCCGAAGGCGGGGCTTTGCGTCTAGTATTATATATACAGGGATGGGCAAGTTACTCGATTTTGGGTAACGAGATACAAAATACCAATTACTTCAGATTTTTGTAACGAAATACAAGATACCAATTACTCACGGGTTTGTGTAACGAGATACAAGATACCAATTACGTATTTCAAATACATTGAAAATACCAATTACAAACAAATTTTTCCTTGATTTTAAAATACTTTTTGGTGGGGTAATTCTGGAACTAGAGCCCTGCACGGGTACGGGTTGGCCCGTAGGCCCGTTACCCGCCCGGCCCGCGGGCTTTGGAGGCCATGAAAAAATTACGGGCGGGTAGCAAGTCTAAATAAACGGGTTCGGGCGGACGGGCATGCAAATGAAATTTTATTTAAAAATTGCTAGACATTTGTTCATTCATTCACTAAATCTCGGGCGGGTATGGGCGGGTTTGAAAAAATTCCGGGCGGGCCTGAAGAATGGTAAAAAATTACTGGCCGGGTACGGGCGGGAAGTCAAAAAAAATACGGACACGGGCCGGTCCGGGCCAAAAAAATCGGCCCGTGCAGGGCTCTATCTGGAACCCTAAATAAATTTAGTTTAGGAAAGTGGCAGCAAAGCTTATATTGGAGAATACCTTTGGAAAATCGAAAACAATAAAATTAATCATGACACTAAAAAAAATTTATTTATAAAAATATGAAAAGGTTTCAAAAAACCAAGTTTTCAAAAATTTTGTCGGATAATCTGGAACTTGATGGAGAATGAATAAACCCGCAAATGAAAACAGTCTTTCAACTGGGGCAGAAGAACAAAGATTTAGTCGTTGAGAGCTGGTTGAAAGAAGAAAGCAAAAAAGTTTTTTAACGAAGAGTGAAAATTTGGCGGATTGATTGAGTTCTCGTTACTGGTTTTTACTAAGATTCGGAGCAGAGAACCCACACGACGATTACATACAGTAATATTAAATAAATTAAAACGGTTTCAGCTCCCTCTGCAAGACTTTTTACACTGCGGCAAATTAAAAAAAAAAAGTATTTGGTATCTCGAATTTCAGATACCAATTACTAAAAAATGTAACGAAATACAAGATACCAATTACTTTGCCTATGCTGTAACGAGTTACAAGATACCAATTAATATTGTATTTGGTATCTTGTATTTCAAATACATGTAACTGATTAACGCCCATCCCTGTAAATATATATATATATATATATATATATATATATATATATATATATATACACTAGACGCAAAGCCCCGCCCCCCTTGCTCGCCATTGAAAATTGTGGATTTCTATAAAACATATACATATATACATACTGGTACATACAAACATTTTTCCCTTTCCATTTTTATATATAGAGATTATTTTAACGGTTAATTAATTATTCATGAACTTAAGATTTTTTCTGAATCATATCCTTTCCGGGACTCTCCCGGTACACAGACAAATTTACGCCAATATTTTAGAATTCAAAATGTAAATAAATAAAAAAATATCGTAAACATGGGTAAATATTTATATTTTGTTACCATGGCAACTATTTCTCCTAATTTTTATTTTTTTCTTATTTTAACGGTTAATTACTCATTAATAGAGCCCGGATTTTTATGCAGCAAAAATCGCTAAATATGCCATATAATATGCAGTAAAAGTATTAAAATATGCAGCAAAATATGCAATATATTTATGGCAAAAATATTAAGTAAATGGCTTCAAATTAAAGGTAAATCATGATTTCTACTGATGTAAAACTAATGATGTTTTATTTTTGGAAGGAAATAATTAAAAAAAAAAAAAAAAAAAAAAAAACAGAGAGCAATCCATTGCGAAATTTTTGAATCAAACGAGGACCCCTGTTTTGGTATTTTTTTTCTTTAATTAATTAATTTGACTTCGAACTATGGAACACGACTAAGGGCGAATCCAGAGGTGTTTCTCGGGGGGGGGGGGATAATCTGGTGTGACTTGTCGCACAGCACACTATTTTTCCTTAATTTCGGTAATTTAGAGGCGCATTCTGTACTTGTTTGCCAGAATATAAATACAAATCAAATTTTTAAGTATTAATTTTTAAAATTTTACATTAAAAATAAATTTTTTTTTTTTTTCGAAAAAAAAGTATTTTTTTTAAGTCTCGGGGTGGGGGGGGAGCAATTACCCCCTTTACCCCCCCTGTATCCGTCTTTGAACACAACTGACTTGATATTCATCCAACGAAAATTCTAGCAAAACTAAATTTATTTCTTAAAAGAGGATATAAAGAATAAAAGATATAGTTATTTATTTTTTACAATGTAATAAAGGATTTAAATTTTTTTTTTTTTGTTCTTAGAAAAAAAAAATTAAAAAATTGAAATAAAATGAAACTTTTACTGAAAAAAAATTTAAAATATCCAAAAAGTCTTAAATATGCAACTTTATGCAATATTGACCAAATATGCAAAAATATGCAATATAGAATTTGAACCCTAGCTCCAAGGGGGCATGATTCGGATAGAAAATTGGTTTTCAGTGACGTACCTATTAGCAAATAGAATATGCAATTGCATAGGAATCCGGGCTCTACTCATTAACTTATTGTTATTTGTGAAACAAAACCTGTCCGGGACTCTCACAAACATACACAAAAAAATTTCATTAAAATCGGTTCAGTCGTTTAGGAGTTCAGTCACATACACACGTACAGAAGAATTATATATATAAAGAATAGGTAAGAGAAAGTAAAAACAAATCAAGAGATCTAAACAAAGCGAACTAGCTCAAGATTAGTGGACACCTATAGATAAACACAACAACAACAACAACAACAACGAATCTTTAACACAGACTTAAAATGAAAGATATTCTCGTTTCACGACAAGAAGCCGCAGGCTAAAAAATCCTGTTTGCATAACTCACCCTATTCTCTCCAAGCCAGGCAAAAATTTCCTTTGCTGCCGATGCTGCCTTTGCTGAAGTTCTCAAATTCTAAAAAAAAAATAAATAAAAATTAAAAACAGATATTAAATTTATGAATTTGTATGTTTATGTGATTATTCTCAGTAGAAGCCTAAAATATTCACCTTCAGAAGGAGTTGAGGTCATTCGACGGATTCCCTTTTCAATTCAGCTTATTCCAGTTGCAGTGGTCAAATCTGCAAAAAGGATATCTTTAAGAATCTGTCTCAATTATCAAAAGGTAACAATGATGCCAAGACCAACATACCTGTTTCTCAAGTTGATTTTTCTTTAAAGGGCCTCCACATCTCCCCTTACAGCCCTCCCTATCCTCCAAAAGTGTTCTTGGGCAAATCATGATGTTTATGGCTGATTGTAGAGTTTGATTGATGCAAGATGATTTTTAAAGATTCATTAAGATATTGAGGATCAATGATAAATTTGCCCAATTCTTATATTGCTATCAAGTTTACCAGAACGAAGCAATAGGTAGAGTCTATTCACAGAACTCAAATATTCATTTTTATTTCTAAAGAAGTTCATTGATGTTTATATTTGAATATAATTTTTCTTAATTATTTCACTTTATTAGAGGGAATAATATGGGGACATGATATAGTGAAAATTGAGTGAATATTTTCTTATTTTGTTTGTTTATTCTTTTTGAGGTGCCACCTAAAAAAAAAAAAAAAAAAAAAAAAAAAAATTAATATCAAGAAATTAGCGTGATTAAAAAAAAAAAATTAATAGGCCTACTTAAGATTTGATATTTTATTTTATTTATCAAAATAAAAATATATTTATTTATTTGAGTTGACGTTTTAGATCCGATTTATCAAAGTCACTGTTTTCTTGTTATGCTTTTCTATTTATTTTAACTTGAAATTTTCATGCCACCACGGCATTAAGAATGATGAGAAATAATATTTCTAAATTTTTATAATGATGCCCTTGACTAAAAAAAAAGAAAATAATATTTTTCTTATATCTTTGAGTAATTATTTTGAATGGATTTAATTAAATATTTACGTACTGAAGAATTCACTTGGTTGCATTCGAAGAACGCCGAAGTGCAGCCCCCACTCCCAACCACCCATCTGAAACAAAGGAGAAAATTATAAATATTAAATAAATATTATTATTACAATTGGAAGATTTACGCTGGATCAGATGTACAAGGAAAGGACCGGAGAATAAAAGCCAGCAGTAGATGGACCCTCTCACATCATCTTTCAGACTGTGATGGGGTCTACATTGGCCAAACAAAAAGACCATTGCACATTAGGAAAAACGAACATCAAAAATCGGTAGAGAGATCGCAAACGACTACAGCGCTTGCTCAACACGCCATCAATCAGGGTCACACTTTTGACATGGAGGGCATAAAGATTCTAATTTGTGAAGAAGACAGAATAGAGAGAGTTTTTAGAGAAGTGTTTCATCTATTTAAATAAGGATAAGGCGGTGAACATACAGGCTGACACTAAAGACTTCAATATAAATTATACTACACTTTTTAAAAATAAATAATAAATTAGAATATAACCACCTAACGGTAGCCAATTATATAATTATGGGGAGATACATTCGCAATTAGGTTCAATAATGTATGTAAAGAGAAGTGTATATGTATGTAGAATAAGTATGTTGCCATTTTGTCTATTGCAATTGCAAATAAATCTATTGAAGAAAATCGTTTATAATGAATCTATCTTTGTATAATTTTCTAATATTTTCTAAAAAGAATTTTTCTACACCCCAAGGTTTGTGTAAATTCACTGGGTGAAGGTAAATAATTGATGTTCATAATTGTAATTCGGGAAGCGGGTATGAAGGCGCATGAGTGGAGAGTGGGGGAAATATATAAACTCCAACTCATGATTTCTTATACTAAACGTTCGCTCGCACTTGCGTCTGGCCCCTGCTTCTCTGAAATTTTAAAATAACCAACACCTATTGTTTGACACGGGCCCTCCGCCAAATCATGTGAGTTTATAATGGAATAATTGAAAATATTATATGGATATTGTATTAATTTTTGCTCATCTCTTTGTAGTGTTTTGCACTGATGATGACTAGGCGTTATGCCAGTCGAAATATCTGCTAATTAAAGATGATGTGAGAGGGTCCATCTACTGCTGGCTTTTATTCTCCGGTCCTTTCCTTGTAAATATTATTATTATTATTAAAAGTGGAATTTGAAAAAAATATTGAGAGAATAGACAAATGAAATATATAATATATATCGAATTCTGGCTGTTATACAATTAGATTAATTTTATAAAAAGAGGATGCAGCCAATAATAAAAAGCATCTATTTTGTTAACACTCTTATTTCGGAACGTTTCGGCTATGATCAACAAAGCCATATTCAGCCCTCCAATTATGACGATTTATTAACAAAACAATTATTTAATGAATGTATGTATATATTTCTAGCTAGGAGGGCTGAAGATGGCTTTGTTGATCATAGCCGAAACGTTCCGAAATAAAGAGTGTTAACAAAATAGATGCTTTTTATTATTGGCTGCATCCTCTTTTATATCATTGAAATATACATATAATAATTGGTTAGTAGTATTGTCAATGATATTTCATTAATAATCAGCTGTTTTTTTTTTTTCAAATTCCTTTTATATATATTAAAAATTAGTTACCTTGAAGAAGTACTCGCAGAAACCCAAGTCTTCTGTCTTCAAAATCTAACCTACACCCAATCCCCTCTGTGGCTCAGTTGGCCACCTAACTCTTCAGTGGAGAGCCTCTTCTTTCTTGAGACGATCGCGAAACACGAACACTCCCGATAGACAGGTAAGTCTATATTTCAAAAAAAGTTATCGATAACGGAAACGGTGAAACGCGCCCACACCCAAGTAAAGTTGAAGAAGAAATGAAAATAGAAAAAACGGTGTTAGGATGCGAATCCCGGTAAGTACAAGACCGGAGTCAAGGACCTGAATGCCTCAGTAAGAGTATGGTGAGGGTCGGAATGTATAAAAAAGCTAAACAACACCTATCCTATCCAAAGAGCGCACCACTCCGCCTCTAACCTACCCTCCACTAAAACATTCAGGCCAAGAATCCAGTGGACGACCGGTTTTCGATTGAAAGATTTAGATAATCTTTCTTGCAAAAAAACGCGTTAATAGAGAATCCTCTTTTTTCTCCTGAACATCAGTCAATTAGGGAATAGACATTCTTTTCTGGGAAGTCCCTATCCTAATCACCTAACGTTGCAGTGCCCCAATCACTGCCGTCCTATTTGGGAACAATGGGGAAAGAATAACAACACCTATGCCAGTATAAGAACATCATTCCCCAATCGAAAAACATTCAGTTGATACTCAGAGGATCCTGAGGCAGCTAGACCCCCCCTCCCCCCCCCCAAAAAAAGAAAGAAAGCGTGAGCGCAGAAATGTTTTATCTCCCCCTAGATTCTATATAATGTAGTATATCTAACTTAAAGGATTATGTGTATTTAACATTTAAAATAAGCTGAAAAAGAAAAAAGATAGAAAGAGATGAAGAGATACCCCAATACACATATCCTTCCTATGACTGATAAACCTAAAAGCTAAACACTTTGTTTTGTCTCATGAAGATGATGTCCCACGGTGGATGTTGTAATTTGCATTCGTAATAGAATACAAATTTTACAAGAAAACCTACTTACATACACATCCATTGTTATCCCACGATGTCTTCAATCGATGAATTGGGGCTCTGAAAAAAATGGTTAAATTAGGGATTCTGGAATGGAGAAAGAAAATATTAATACATCCTATTTTTATTTTTTAATCTATCTAAAATAAGTTATTGAAGTCGAATCAAAAAGAAAAAGAAATTTTGAAAAAACCTAAATATATCTAGCTCTGCGCCCCGCTAATAAAAATATACAAGCCTTAGTTGTACTGCAGGTGCTGGAAGCGCAGTTTGAGCCCTGAAGACAGGAGCAGCTAGCAGGTTCATGAGAAGTGAAGGCTGGCGATGACTCTTCTTACACTGTTTGCCATCTGAAAAATAAAAAAAATAATATAATAAATAAATTTATTCTATTTAAGGTATATTTTTCAAGAGAGTTAGGGTAGGAGGATGGTTTTAAGCCCCAGTGGTCATTGATCTTCAATAATATTTTATATAGAAAAATTGTTTAATAATACTTTATATTAGGGAAATTGATTTAATTAAAAAAAATCTTTGACTATCTATTTTCTTTATATAATTATTGCCTAATGTAATGTAAATGTATAGAGTGTTACATAAATAATGTACTAAATTTTTAAATTATCAAGTCAGTATTCATTCAAACCTAAATCAAAGGCATCAAATTGAGATGACTTAACTTGTTGAAATTGTAAAGAAAAATTTTAATTCCTAACAATAAAATTTAATAAAAAAATTCTATCATATATTGATTTGAATTGAACTATCTTTAATTGATGATTGAATGAAATTTATTGGAAAGATTTTCTATATAAGAATCTATTTATACTACTAAAAATAAAAAAATAAAAAGTTATCTGATATTTGATTTAAATAAATTATGAATGAAATATGGTCTATATAAATAATTTCCAACCGGGGAGGGAGCCAACACATTGTTATTATTCGGGTAATTGTAGTTTTGTTTTTTACTTTCTCTTACCTATGTATATATGTAATATATATATGAGAGAGAAAGTATTGGATTCATGTCAAAAATTCGATGTCGAGATTTTGATGGATCTTCACGTTTTGAGGTCCCCTGAATCCAAAAAAGTGGTTTTCGCGACATGGTCTGTCTGTGTGTGTGTGTGTGTGTGTCTGGGTGTGTGTGTGTGTGTGTTCAATTTTAAGCATGAAGGAATTGAGCTAGGAGGTTGAAATTTTATATTTAAGTTAAACACCCCCGGGACCGAGAAAATAAGCTTTTAATCAAAATCGGCCAAAGAGTACTAGTACTTTACTGATGTACTTTTTCAGTTTTTTTCGATTTTCTCAAAATTCGCTCTAACGATTTTGATTAAAATTCAAAAATCAATTATTTTTTAGATGCTCTTTCAAATGTATATTCTCGTTTTGCCCTCAAAATTGTTTGAAGCACACTTTACTCTTGTGCTTCATAGGAAAGATAGGAGAAATGGTTGCCATGGTAACAAAATATAAATATTTTCCCATGTTTATAATTTTGACATCTTAAATTTCTAATATCATTGGCGGAAACTAAATATATTTCGACACAAAAAATCTGGTGTGACAAGCACAGTACACAACTTTCGATTACCGAAGGTAAGAGAAAGTTGTGTGCTGTGCGCCAGTCACACCAGATTTTTTTCTAATAAAGTTTTTTTATTATTATTTTTTTTAACCTCTATTAAAAAATTTAAAAAATATGTGTGGAAGCGAAGAAATTTTTTTCGGGGAGGTGTAATAAAATTAAGATTGTAAACTGCTTGTCTAATATTTGGACCCTGTTATGCAATAGTGGGTCAAGCGTCAAAAAATTAAAAATTGAGTTAAGCACCGAATATTGTTTCAAATGCTATAATTAATAGTATTTTTTATTAAATATGTCCTAAAAAAATTTATATTTAATGTTACTTGCAAAATTGACAAAAAAAAATTATATATAAATCCAATGAAAAAAAAAAACTTTAATGTTAATTTTCAATCTCGGTAGCTGGAGCTTGACACACTAATGCGTAACAGGGTCCATTTATTCAAAATCTATAATTATATGGTAGTGCCAGTATTTAACTCAGTGGCGTACCGAGGGGGGGGGGCGAGGGGGGCGGTCCGCCCCAGGCCCCGAGCCGGCTTAGGCCCCCATATATTTATAAAAAAAAAAATTTAATGAAAATTTCCCTTTGAGAGGCCCCGGGGCCCTCAGGGCTCAAGTAAAAAACGAAAATTTAATCAAAATTTCCCTTTGAGAGGCCCCGGGGCCCTTGGGGTTCAGGGATATACGGTATTTTAAAAAATATTTTTGTGTATGGAGGAGAAGGATATTTAAAGATGAGCAGCCCCCAAAAAAAAAAAAAATTCAATATAAGGCCCCCGCTTCTAGTGCCGCCCCCAGGCCCCCAACTGCCTCGGTACGCCTCTGATTTAACTAACTGAAGATTATTAAAT
>JAKCPI010012794.1:0-30457 GCA_023213315.1 Euborellia annulipes | reverse complement strand
GGGAAGGTGGGGGCAGCTTCACGCATTTTTTACATTTCATCTTATAGAATTCTTTCGGGTATCGATATCTATATCGATTCATCAAAAATCAATAGTTTTACTATCTGACTTTATATCTAAAACATGAAATTTGTGTAAATACATTTGTACGGCTATTTATAACACTTTAAAAAAAAAATTAAAAGTGCGTGAATGTGCCCCACATGTGGGGCACCTTCACGCAGGCTATGGGGCAGATTCATGAATGTGAAAAAATACACAAGTTGTGCATTAAATGTTTATTTATTTATCAAAATCATAGTATAAAAATAATAAAGATACAAACTATTGATAAGAAATACAAAAGTAATAAAGAATAACATAAATATAGGTTTTTTTTATTATTTATCATTTTTTAATTTACTTATTGCACAAGTCTTATTGAGGTAGTAGCCTACTACCAATAATAATCAACAATTTAAAAAATTATGAGGAATCTTAAATGTTAAAAAACAATAATTAACTTGAGAGAATTATCTTAACAACAATAATATTAATTAGGAGAGGACGGGAGCCTTCCCGGGACACAGCAGCCAGGTAATAGCCCTCGAAACGTCGACGACAGAACATAACGTTTTTATTTTACCTGGCTGCTGTGTCCCGGGAAGGCCCCCGTCCTCTCCCTAATATAAATATCTACAGCCATCAAACTCAACAATTTATCAATAATATTAATGTACATTATACAAAGATAGATCTTTGTTGAAACTTAAAATGTTTGCGGTCCTAGCTGTCTTAGCTGATTTAGGAACCGGTAATATCAAAATTACATCTGATAGATCTACTGATCCTTCATCTTTGACGTCTGGAAAGACAAAATTCATTGAAGATTCTGGTTTCTTCCTCAAAAATGAAACCATTACTTCTGTCTGCATCTTAGAACACTCTACGATATATTTATTTAAAAGGTCCTCTTCGGCTTTTGAAAAAACTTACTGCATGCAAATTTAGAATCGAATTCACGAATTTCGCAATCAAGATCTTGATTTTGGCGTAATTTTTTGATACGGCTTTGTAGAGTATGTGGATTAACTCCATATTTGACTGCTGATTTTCGAACAGAGAGTTTTTTTCTAAAACTTCATCGACAGCTTTTAAGATAGCATGTTCGTCCACCTCTCCACTCCTAGTTCCCCTTTTTCTTGTAATTTCTGACCATAATCGTTCTGTAGAAAAAAAAAATTATGATATCACTTCAATTTTACAAACTAAAATAAAAATGGTGCACATTCATTCAGCATGAATGTGCCCCACACCTTCTGCTTGAACCTGCCCCATAGCAAGAAAATGAAATTAAAATTAAAAAAAAAAAGAAGCAACCATATATAGAATTATTCACAGACCAATTAACAAACTAGAGTCTATTATCTTTTAAATAAAATTGAATTGAAAAATTTAGAGAGCAGCTTTCATTAAAAAAATGACGTTAAAAGTGATGTTATTTTATTACTTACGTATGGCTAAATCACGTTCAGTGTCACACCGACCCGCGTTTTAGATCGACTGCTGTCAAACTCCATCAGCAACCACACACATGAGTAAGCTACGCCTATACGCATTTGCCATTTTATTGATGTGCGTCAATCATCAGATATATCTAGTGCTTGAAGGTGCCCCTGGTGTGAATCTGCCCCACTTCCCCTACACCTAAACCAATTGTCATCAATTATATCTGTTAAAGTGACTATTTCTCCTTTGTACAAGTCAATTTCTTCATCTAATTGAGCTCTCATATCCATTAAAACTTCAGCTTTTTTATTTATTATTTGAAATTTTTTTGGTAGCTAAAAAAAGAAAAGACAGAACAATAATTTCGATATATAATAAAAAGGTTATAACATTCAACAGCTGTTATAAAGAGAGCTTTCGAATTGGGGCCTAAAATTCGATTCTGACTCATCCTGTCTGATTTTTGATTTTAAGAAATAAATATTAGGTTTGTTCGATTATAGCTCCTGGGCGCCCGAGAGCGTCCGGCGCATGCGCTTTAAGTAAAAGCGTATTGCTTTTTGTTACTGCGCATGTGATCTTCTTCACTACGCATGCGCCGGACGTCCTCGGGCGCCCAAGGAGCTATAATCGAACAAACCTATTATTAGACTTATTTTTGCAATAACGAAATTGTAATGAAGAACATTTTTTGAATAGACATACTCTCTAAGCCCATAGAGTCAATAGTCAAAGCAATTTACAATTTCAATAAATCTTCCAATCTCACGTTTTAGCAGTCTTGCTAACTTTTGCCTTAATTTTGTTTTACTTTTTGTAGTTTTGCCTTTTTATATTGTTTAATTTTTGACATGTTGTTTTGTCTTTGTTTTGAGTGATCCTGTTCAAATTTTGGCTTTGTTTTGTTTTTACTTTTGTAGTTTTTGCCTTTATATTGTTTAATTTTTGACATTTTGTTTTGTCTTTGTTTTGTGTGATCCGGTGCTAATTCTGTCGTTATTTTGTTTGTACTTTAGTAGTCTTGCTTTATTATAACATTTTACTTCTTGGAAATATATTTTCTTTTAGTTTTATTTTTTTTATTTATATAATTTTTTTTTTTTTTTTCTTATATTTTTTCTTGTTGTATCAGCATTATATAAGGTTTTGAATCATTTTTAACTTATAATGTTATTGTATAATGTTTTAACTTTGTATTTATATTGTTTTATGTATATTATTTTTATGAATGTATTTTTGTAATCAGTTTTAGCCCAATGGCGGTTAGCCAGGAGGGCAGAATAAAAAAAAAAAAAAAAAAAAATTCAAAAAAATCCACTGTCCAGATACATTATTGGATAGAATGTCTGTCAACGGCACAGGGCGTTTGGAATAGGCAGAGTTGCACGATTTTGCAGTTTTATACAAAAATTGCGGATAAAACTTGTATAAAACGTATAAAATGTATTAAACGTATAAAATGTATTAAACGTATAAAATGTATAAAACTTGGATGCGCATGCGCAAACCCGACGAGAAAGGAAGTTCAATTCCAAAGGGACCCCTTGAATCGAAATTAACAACAAATCCCTATAGGAAATTAACATTAGGCCTATGAGAGAAGGCGGAGAGACAGGCGATAATGTTTGCAAGTGAGAGAGAGAGAGAGAGAGTGATATATGTTTTCTTTGAAACAATTAAAGACACAAATAAATTTAAAAAAAATGGGAATTTAAATAATAATTGATTTTTAATCTAATAAAAAGAAAAAGATTTAAATTCCGTTACCATGGCAACCAGTTCTATCTTTCCTATGAAGAACAAGAGTAAAGTGGTCTTCAGAAGATTTCAACGGCAAAATGAGAATATACATTTTAAAGAGCATCTAAAAAATAGTTGATTTATGAATTTTAAAAAAAATCCTTGGAGGGAATTTTGAGAAAATCGAAAAAAACTGAAAAAGTACATCAGTAAAGTACTAGTACTTTTTGGCCGATTTTGTTCAAAAGCTTATTTTGAGATTCTTCAAAGGTACCTAAGTTAAATATAAAATTTCAATCCGCTAGCTCAACTCCTTCATGCTAAAAATCTGTCCACACACACAGACACACACACAGACACACATACATACACACACACACACACACACACAGACCAATTTGCGGGACCCACTTTTTTGGACTCAGGGGACCTCAAAACATGTATATCCATCAAAATCTCGACATCGAATTTTTGACATGATCGCAATACTTTCTCTCTCTATATATATTAACATATATAGAGGTAAGAGAAAGTAAAAAGGGGTCTAGCTAGACCGAAACCCCGTCGAAGGCGGGCTTTGCGGCTATTAATCAAATAGTTAGGCCTAATTCTAATTTATAAATAAAAGCAGACTAAACAAAAGATATTCCAATAAGCAAAATTATTTTTTGCGTATTTCTCCATCACTACAAAGAAAAAAAGATGTTATTTTCTATATTATTTATAACATTTTAATAGGGATGAATCATTGTATGAATGAATAATTCATTTTAATTTTTACTTTCTCGTACTCTATATATGAAATATATAGAGAGAGAAAGTATTGTTTTATGAGGTAAATATTAAAAAAAAAATTGCAGCCGGAGGTGAATAGGAATAAGGAAAAAAAAAATTGAGGTGCAATCAACGAAATGTGTCCCAAGAGGCGTAACGTCGATGTATCATCACCCGTGATCCGAGAGGAAAAATAGAGCCTAAATTATTTGTTTGTTTGTTTTTTTTTTATACACTTCAAAATTTCCCCTTCTCACTTTGCCATTCCATATCTCGATGAGTAAATATAAAAAAAGATAATAACATCATTAATGTATAGGTACTTATATTTATTTTTTTGAAGTGATTAGAGAGTTAGTTACACTCCACACCTAATGACCTTCTCAGGACAATATCCTTCGGATATGAAAACTCATTTGTATCCACATTCGATATTTTGGAATTTAGTTTATTTGAAGGCCATTTAGACATGTAAATCAAATTAAATTAATTGGGTTTTATTACTTATTATTTTGACTATTGATAGTTTTAATCATAGGCGTAGCCACGGGGGGGGGGGATTTGGGGGTTCAACCCCCCCCCCCCCCCCCACTGGACCCAAGCCATGACTAGATATTTAAGCTCTATAATACAAAACACTTTCTCTTTATATATATTCATTCATATATAGGGTAAGAGAAAGTTTAAGTAAAATTTAATAATTTTCTTTAGCTTAAAAAAAAAATTAATTAAATAAAACGCAAAAAAATCCAAGAAAAATCAGAATTTTTCCATTGAAAAGAATTGATTTTTGTTTTGCTTTATAAAAAATTAAAGAACCCCAAATATATATTATTATCAATATAACGGTTATGGTTAAAGTCTTAAATGGCCTAAGTTGCCGAAAAGACTGTGTGAATGTGAAAAAAAATCTGCTGTGACTGGCGCACAGCACACAACTTTCTCTTACCTTCGGTAATCGAAAGTTGTGTTCTGTGCTTGTCACACCAGATTTTTTGTGTCGACATGTATTTAGTTTCCGACAGTAGGGTATAATTGAATTCAAGATGTAAAATTTATAAGTATGGAAAATATTTATATTTTGTTACCATGGCAACCATTTCTCCTATCTTCCCTATGAAATACAAGAGTAAAGTGGTCTTTAGAAGATTTCAATCACAAAATGAGAATATACATTTTATTGAAGATTTAAAAAAATAATTGATTTTTGAATTTAAAAAAAATCGTTGGAGCAAATTTAGAGAAAATCGAAAAAAACTGAAAAAGTGCATCAGTAAACTACTAATACTCTTTAGGGTTGGTCGAATCGATTTCGATTTTAATCGAAAATCGATTTTGAGCTTCGATTTTCGATTAAAATCGAAATCGATTCAGTGTTTTAAAAAAAATCGAAAAAATCGATTTTTGACGGCCGATTTTCGATTTTCGATTTTCCAACAAAGTGATTTTAGCGACATGATCTGTCCGTCTGTGTTCAATTTTAAGCTTGAAGGATTTGAGCTATGAGGTTGGAATTTAAGTTAGACACCCCCCTGGAGCGAGAAAATAAGCGGTTAATTAAAATTGGCCAAAAAGTACTAAGTACTTTACTGAAGTAGTTTTTCAGGTTTTTTTGATTTTCTTAAAAATAGCCCCAAAGATTTTGATTAAATTCAAAAATCAATTATTTTTTAGATGCTCTTTAAAATGTATAATATATTCTCATTTTGAAGTACACTTTCCTCTTGTATTTCATAGGAAAGATAGGAGAATTTGTTGCAATGGTTACAAAATATAAATATTTCCCCATGTTTATAAATTTTAATCTTGAATTCAGCCCTCGGGGCTTGGTGTAGGGGTTAGCATGCTAACCTCGTATACCAAAAGTCGCGCGTTCGGACCCCAGGCAGTCCGATGATTTTATTTAAGCCATTTGGATACCAATTGAGAAAGTTGTGCTGTGTGACGAGTCCCACCATATTTTTTGAGAAATATAGAAGCTGATGTTTAGTTCTCTTGGTTTGTTAAAATTTACGTTATAACGTTAAAACTTAAGTTATAAAGACTAAATATGTTATACCATATACAATGTGTTGGTTTTTAAAGAAGTTATAAAGACTGAATAAATTGATTTGGGCATCAGTAATGCAACGTTCTATTTTTCTTGTTCCACAAACCGCTTGAAAATCGTAAGCAGAACCTTAAAATCAACTTATGGGCATAGTGAAAAATTTTTTGTAAAAAAATCGAAAATCGATTAAAATCGATTTTTTTAAGGCAAAAATCGATTTTTTTAAAAATCGATTATTTGGTTTCGATTTTAAAAATCGAAAATCGAAAATCGATTCAGCCTCCGAATCTACCAACCCTAGTACTCTTAGGTCGATTTTGTTCAAAAGCTTCGTGTCACGTCCCATTGGGGTGCCTAACTTAAATATCAAGAGTCGCGGGAGCGACTCGTCGCCGAGCATGTGAAAAGCAAAAGAAAGCAAAGAAACTCTTAATACTACCATTTAGTTGATATTGCAATAGATGTCAATGGCCCATTGCATTTAGATGGACGAGTCGTCCCTAGACTATATTATCAAGAATGATTTTAAATCCTTAATAAAAGATAGGGACGTGAAAAAATTTTTTTGAGAAACTTTTCTCTTTCTGGGCGAATATCTCAAAAAGTTTTTAAGATATCGGACCCAAATTTTTTTTATATTAAACTAGAATAAATAAGGATTATTTTGAGCACGAATTCAAAAAAAAATTCCAGTCCCAAATAGAATGGCAGAGGCTCAAAGTTGAGATTTTGCCGATTTCGGAAGGTCAAAAGTTAGTCTCTTATTTTTCCTTTTTCTTTTTTTTTCATTCTTTTCTTCAATTTTCAAATTTTTAGACAAAGCTACAGGTTTCCCTGCTGGACCGATTTGGATGAAATTTAAAATACAAATAGATACTATCAAAAACCCGATACCTTTGATATAAAATTTCATTTTGGATCAAAAGTGACTTTTTGAGAGGTATTCAAAATTTCAAATTTGTCCTATCTTTAACATGGCGAAAAGACAATTCTAACTATTTTGCTCCCTGATGACGTCATCTAGGAACATATATATTATTATTAGTAATTTTCATCCCTAATGGAACAAAAATTTTTTAGGATAGATCCATTCAGATAGAAATAGATTAACGTGATAAGAGGGAGTGCTACCAACATAACAAAAATAAAAAACCTAAAATTTTATAAAATTTGGTGAAATCCTATGTTTATCGCTTCGAATGGATACCAAACGATGTATTTACATTCTACCAACATAACAAAAATAAAAAACCTAAAATTTTATAAAATTTGGGGAATTCCTATGTTTATCGTTTCGAATGAATACCAAACGAAGTATTTACAATCTACCAACATAACAAAAATAAAAAACCTAAAATTTTATAAAATTTGGTAAAATCCTATGTTTATCGTTTCGAATGGATACCAAACGATGTATTTACATTCTACCAACATAACAAAAATAAAAAACCTAAAATTTTATAAAATTTGGGGAATTCCTATGTTTATCGTTTCGAATGAATACCAAACGAAGTATTTACAATCTACCAACATAACAAAAATAAAAAACCTAAAATTTTATAAAATTTGGTAAAATCCTATGTTTATCGTTTCGAATGGATACCAAACGATGTATTTACATTCTACCAACATAACAAAAATAAAAAACCTAAAATTTTATAAAATTTGGTAAAATCCTATGTTTATCGTTTCGAATGGATACCAAACGATGTATTTACATTCTACCAACATAACAAAAATAAAAAACCTAAAATTTTATAAAATTTGGTAAAATCCTATGTTTATCGTTTCGAATGGATACCAAACGATGTATTTACATTCTACCAACATAACAAAAATAAAAAACCTTAAATTTTATAAAATTTGGTGAAATCCTATGTTTATCGTTTCGAATGGATACCAAACGATGTATTTATTTTTTACTGTTTGGAATGCATATTAAAAGATCTATTCATGGGATAACTTAATATTTAATAAACAAAAATTAATAAATAATATTTTCATGTAATATTTCACAAAAAGAAGTGAAATCTCAGCCAAAAACATCGGAGATGCAAAAAGGGGCGCCTCGCATTATTTTTGCCTAGCGTCGAGGTGAAATCAAAAAAATGCGCCTCGCTTTTCTGATTTATATAAAAGCGAGGATATATGAAACAAATAAAATTCTGTAGGGGTTTTATTTAAGTGAAAATATTTCCTCGCTTTTATATAAATCAGAAAAGGGACTGCTGGACAAAAATAATGCGAAGCGCCCCTTTTTGCATCTCCGATGTTTTTGGCTGAGATAAAATTTCAACCTCCTAGCTCTTTTCGTTCTTGAGATATTTTGTTCACAGACAGACACACAGACAGACCATTTTGCGAAAACCACTTTTTTGGATTCAGGGGACCTCAAAACGTGAAGATCCATCAAAATCACGACATCGAATTTTTGACATGAATCCAATACTTTCTCTCTCTATATATATATTACATATATACATAGGTAAGAGAAAGTAAAAAGTGTGAATGTTTAAAAATTTCATTTCAAAAAATTAAAGCCTATTAAAATTGATTAAATCTCGCAAATAAAAAATAATAAAAATTATTATATAAATAAATTTATTTTTTTATTCACAAAGAAATCTGAATATTCAATAAAATTAATGGCCAACTTCGGTATTTTACGGCAATATATATATAAATTTAAAAGTATTGTATATATAATTGCTTGATACGAGTAGGGGGGAGGGAGAAATCATCCTGAACCCCCCATCAAAAATTTCTGGATATGGATGGCTATGGTTGTAATTGTAATCGATAAAGTTGTAATTTTTTTTTTTTTTAATTAAGCATCTGAGGCCATTTAGACCCCGACCTTATATGTCGTAAAGTAGGCTACAAAAAAAAATACATGTGTATTTTACGGGATGGAAGAGAGCAAGTCCGTGTGTAGCAAATAAAGAGAGCCTTTGGATGACAAAATTTTATTCGTATATTCTCAGTAATTGTAGGCTTATCATTTAGAATGATTCTCTAATAGACTCTCACCTAGCCAGTTTAAAAAAATATACCTGTGCACAGACCCTTTGTGCCGCAACAACAATGACAACTTTGTGCCTAATTAAATAATTAAACAACAATGACTGAGGATGGACGAATAAAATTTTGTCCGAAACGTCTCCTTTTCGGTATTTGGCATCCAAAGGCTCTCCTTATTTGCTGCACCCTGCTACTTGCTCTCTTCCTTCCCGTAACATCAACAGCAACTTCCCTTCGGCTTTCAAATATATATTATTATAGCTGTCGATTCGGCCCTTTATCTAGCCCATTTTCAGAGTCGGTTGACGAGAATAAATGAAATTCTAATTATTAGCATTGCCTTTGTGGCTGTTAAGTTGTATCAAAAAGCAGAGACTGGCAGCAATTTTTTTTTTTTTTTTTTTTTTTTCTTTAACCGACGTTTCGGTCTCGATAAAGGCCATATTCAGGGTCCAATAAGTGTCAAGGAAATATCTATATATATAATAGCGGAGTGTCCGTCTGTCCGTCCGTTTGTCACACTCTGTTTGGCCAACTTCCCGTTGAAATTTTGAAACGAAATTTTGCAGTCTTATAAAGGACGTTATGGAGAGCCCAGAAAAAATACTCGGGTTCCGAAATTCTTATAACTTTTTGAGTTATTAATTCCTAAAGTTACGATTTCTCTCATAGGAAATGTATAGAGAAATATCTATGTATTCTTTGCATTTATATATTCTATGAATATAAACAAATCCTCAAGCAAGCACTGGATTGGAATATATATAATTTCCATTAGGCAGCGATAAGTAGTGATGCCCATCAGTTGAGAGATCCCAATAAAATACAGTATTTAAAGAAAACAATACTTTCTCTCTCTATATATTTCATATATAGGGTACGAGAAAGTAAAAATTTGGATGTCAGTCTCTGCTTCTGCAACCTTTTCTTGATGAAATTCTAATATTCACATGAACGGTACAAGAGGAAAGGATCAATGGTACGGCTATGATAAAATTAGTTTAGCCCCTGGTAGATAAGCAACCCAAATGGCCAACTAAATGAATTTTTTACAATTTCTTTGACCTTTTTTTTATTTTCAAACTTGTTAAAAATAAGAGAAAATAAAAAAAAAAATAATAAAATGAAATTCATCCCTGAAATTCGTGGGGGGGGGGATTCTCTACCCCTAATCTCATCCCTCCTCCGGAAAAAAAAAAACTATGAATAGTTTGTTCTCAAGTTCGTCACACTCACGAAAAGATTTAATTATTAGTACCCGAGATTAGTGATAAAGTTTAGAAGATATTTTTATTTTTTAGTTATTAAATTTTTGAAAATTTTTAATTTATTGTTGGCTGACTACCTGGTAGAAAGGTACCGTATAGGGAAGTCTCGTGCCATAGTAGACACTACTGCATTAAAATTTTCATTTTATGAATTCATTGTAATAAATTAACAAATAGCTGTCTTTTATGAGTAGGAAAAAAAATGTATTCTTTGGACGATCGCGTTATTACTCAACAATTAATTTTTTTCTAATTTTCCTAGAATATAAGTTAAAGAGATTTCCATCGCTCGTATTTGATCTGGAAGTCAACCAAAGCAGAGTGATTTCTTCACACCAAAAGACATTAATATAGCGTATATAATTTTTTTATTATTATATATTGATATTACGACACCTAAATAGAGAGAGTTTGTAATTGGAATGGATATAATAGCGCTGTAATTACAAATTAGTCATTCGAAAAGGAAGAGTAATTGATTCTAGTATTAACAAGTAGCTGTATTCCATTCTATCGATAGGTGCTGCCAGGACGTAGTCTCTGTTCCCATTTCTCTGCAGCCATGTCTCTTTTGATATGAATAAATTTAGAAAATTTCATTCCAATGTGTTAATAATATAAAGTTAATTTATAAAGTGTATTCATCTCCAAAATTCAATGTCGATATTTTGAAAGAAATACACGTTTTGAGGCCAAAAGGTTTCTCTGCCAGTGTGTGGTCAAAATATAACAAAAAGGGTATGAGCTAGAAGGTTGAAATTTTATACCTAAGTTAGGTACCCCCCTTGAACGTAACACGAAGCTTTTGAACAAAATTGGCCAAAGAGTACAAGTACTTTACTGATGTGCTTTTTCAGTTTTTTTCGATTTCCTCAAAATTTACTTAAACAATTTTGATTAAGGTTGTTCGGACATTAAAGCACTTTATTAGATTAAAAGCTAATTTTTTAATATGTTATTAATCACTATCACATACGTTTAAAATAAAATTTTGAAGCAGATCTGACCCAGGGTTATCGTGTAATTAATTTTTAAAAAATTGAAATTTAACATGTAGTCTATGGGGAATATCGACGAAACGCACACATATCGAATTATATAGCCACCTCTGCAATAGATACAAAAACAAAAAAAACTTACATTTTATCAATTCACTTCCGAGTAATACGTTAAACATAAAATCAAAAGTTTCTGCCGTCCTCTTTTAAAGATATTTTAACAAAAAAGTCAAAAAAATTCTCCAAAATGACAGTCGCCAATATTTAAAAATAAGGAAGTCTCGAGAGCCAGACCAGCCTGGCAACGTCGCATAAAATAATTCTCTTTTCTAGCTGTCAGTTACATTTTTTTTTTCCATTTTACGATATTTTTTCTCGCAAATCGTCCACTGTGTTTAAACTGATTTGCATTAATCATTGTAATATATTAAATAAAATAAAATTTAAGGCGTTTAAGATTTAAAATAAATAGCTGATAAATGCATTGTTGCCAGTTCTATATTACGTGAAAAACTGCTCAAGTCAAAAGTCATTCATTTATTATTTTTGGTAATTAAATTATTAACTTAATACAATTATAAACTATGATAGGTCACGACTAAATTATAATAAGGAATTTTGGCATTCAAATTTTTAATTTTATTAAAAAAAAAAATTTAGATTCTATTATGACTTACGAGGTACTGTCCGAACAACCTTAAAATTTATGTATAAATCAATTATTTTTTTGAAAATTTATATATTCTCATTTTGCTCTCAAAATTGATTGAATCACTCTCTATTCTTGTATTTCATAGTAGGCTAAAGATATGTTGCCAACAAAATAATGCTTGATTATAAATTTTACCTCTTGGGTTAATAAATATATCTTGACTCTAACAGCACATCACACAAGAGGCGTACCGAGGGGGGGGGTCCGCCCCAAGCCCTCAGAGCTCAGATAAAATCGGAAAAATTTAAATAAAAAAAAAAATTTATGAAAATTTGTCTATGAGAGGGCTAGGGGCTCAGGGACATACGGTATTTTTAAAAATACTTTTATGTATGGAGGAGGGGATATTTAAAAATGAGTTCGCCCTCCCCTCCGCCCCCAAAAAAATTCAATATACACCTGTAGTACAAAATGTATATAGGCCCCCTCTTCTAGTAACGCCCCAGGCCCTGTCTCGGTACGCCCCTGCGTCACACAACTTGGTGGAAAGTAACTCATCAGTCACACCAGGTTTTTTTTTTTTACCGATTATTTATTTCTAACAGGAAAATGCAAATAAATGAATCACCCCAAGGAACACCTTTATTTTGATTCTTTCCTTGTATTAATACTATTTTTAATATTAAATAAAAAATAAAATAAATACAGGAAAAGGTCACAATCTTTTTTCTTGTAGGTGGTTAATTTTATTTTGCAAACCAGTTTATGAGTGCGAGTGATGGAAAGAATTTCAATTAATTGAATATTCTTCTCTCATCCTCCTTTTCTAAAAGTTTTTCCCCCCAAGTCTTTGGGGTTACCAACCCGTTCTCTCAAGGATTTTCCTGGTTGGATTACATACAAATTATGTTCCGGTTTATTGATTGCAAGATTTTTTGAATAATTTCATTTTATTTTGTTTCTTTTCCTTAAATTTATAAGCGTGTGAACTTTATTATTTTTTTTTATCTTTCGCTATCGGATATCGCAAACAAGTGACTATGAAAGAACACTTATCATTTAAATATAGAAATATTCATAACATCAGGTAGAAATTCTGTAAACATATGTTGGTGTGACTAACAAGGAGATGGCAAGAATTGCGAAATCGCTTTTTAAATGAGACATACCTCATTCGATAGGGGAGGTTGAGGGTAGAAAAAGTGTAAAAGGGTTTGAGTGAATAGGCCTTAGTTTTCGAGAAAATCGCAGTGAAAGTTTCGCGCTCGTGTTAAATGCTTTAAGTATCTAATAGAGCCACTCAAACGAGTGAACCATCATGGCTGCGCTGGCTTAGCAGTCCGTCTATGTTTTTGCCTCCGTGGTTGACAAACGGCGAGAGTTCAAATCCCGGCAAAGCAAAGTTTTTTTATCGCTATATTTTTTTTTTTTTTTACAGTTTTATTAATTTTATTATTCTGAAAGGCAATCAAAACAAATAATGGTGTCTATTTATTTTTCGTGCATAAATAAAATAAATCACATGTTTTTACCTTGCATTTTTATATATTTTTATATTCATTTATTATAAAATGTCGACATTTTTGAGCAAGATTGTGGATGAAAATTAACGTAAAAACATTAGAAACATAAATTAGTCTCACACCACGAACATTTTATAAACGAAAATTTTTTTTTACAAAAACATTTAATATTATGAATATTGGGAAGAAAACATAATTGATTGACGTTATAAAATATGTCACGTTCATCTGCTAATTTGGACGCGTACCAAGCAAATTGTATCATTTTTTTAAATGCCGGAGCAGATAATAAATAATTCAGAATAATAAAATTAATAAAACTGTAAAAAAAAAAAAAATATAGCGATAAAAAAACTTTGCTTTGCCGGGATTTGAACTCTCGCCGTTTGTCAACCACGGAGGCAAAAACATAGACGGACTGCTTAGCCAGCGCAGCCATGATGGTTCACTCGTTTGAGTGGCTCTATTAGATACTTAAAGCATTTAACACGAGCGCGAAACTTTCACTGCGATTTTCTCGAAAACTAAGGCCTATTCACTCAAACCCTTTTACACTTTTTCTACCCTCAACCTCCCCTATCGAATGAGGTATGTCTCATTTAAAAAGCGATTTCGCAATTCTTGCCATCTCCTTGTAAGTGTATCTCACAACACTTTACTTCAATTATTTTATAAATTGAATTTTAAGGAAAATTTATAGAGACATTTCGGATTCCGTGTAGTCAGGGACGTCTATAAGGAGGGGGGAGGGTTGAGGAGGCCCGGACCCCTCCTTCGAAATTTTTCAAATCTATTTACATATATAGCGGGTATATAGCTCTTTTCCCCCCTTTTTCAATATCTATATTTTCATTCGAAAAAGTACCTGAAAATGACTGCTGAATATGTAGTCGAAACGTTGTACAGTATTGATATTTTTACTAAATAATTAATACAAAATGTGCTCTATAAGTATATTAAAAATATAATAACTCTATAATAATTAAAAACTTCCATAAAAAAAATGTATAGGCTACCTGTGAGCTTTTATAGATTTAAACACCTTAACAGGTCTATTCTCTAAAAAAACAGGCGTTAAAATTTAAAATAAACAAATGAGTGTTAAAAAGTAATGTAAAAACAATCAGCGTTAAAAAATGCTATTCAAAATCATTTCGTTGCCTCAAATAGCTATTCTGTAAACAAAAATTTAAAGCTAAAGAGTTAACATTTAGTCAATAGTGTTAAAAATTAATGCCATGTCTAGGGAGTGCCTTTAATATTTTAACGTCGCGTTTAAAATAACCATGGCGTCCTTAACCTAAAAAGTAAGGTTATGATTTTGATAGCTTTGAAATAAAAGCAACATGTTAACGTCGCTGTTAAAACTTTGTTTAGAGAATAGCATTTTTTTAACGCTGATTGTTTCGAACATTACTTTTTAGCACCCATTTGTTTATTTTAAATTTTAACGCCTGTTTTTAGAGAATAGACCTGTAAATGATTTTTAACAATTTGTTTTTCTTTTTCGTACTGGTTGCATAAGACCCGAAGACCTAATGCAATCAGAAATGAAGTTAGTTGAAACAATTCAGAGAAGATGTTTACAAAATTGAATTTCATTAAATATTTGTCAACTAGTTTTTCTAACAGAGCATTGTAAAACGAATAAGAAAATTGAAATTAAAAGATCTAATTACCTCCTGATCTTCGCCTCCGTCCTTGGTGTTAACAATTTCATTTGAAGGCAACTTTGTGTCATTGACATCACCTTCAAATGCAGGGTTTGTAGTACCCCCTCCGCCATTACCATTTGCCATATCCTGAATCAAGAGATAATTATTATTATTTTTCTATTTATATTATTTTTTTTAAATTAAACATGAGAAACATTTGAAGGGTATAATTCAAAAAAAAAAAAACATGGAATGTGTGAACCAGTATACATTGAAATATATCAATATTAATATGAATTTGGTTCATTTCAGTAGGATATTTATACTATAGTATTAAACAAGCCGCGTTGCCCGCCTTCGTAGGCCTACTAGCTGCGCAATCGGCCTACGGTCGCCCTGAGCCTCCTTTCAGCTGGAACGGGGTGCCATATAATGGTCTGTTTCTCTGTATGTGATCAAAATAATGCATGAAGAAACTGAGCTAAGAGGTTGAAATTTTATATTTACCTCCCTAGAATGCCTCAAAATTGTTAGAAGCATATTTTACTCTTGTGCTTTTTTTTGTTTTATTTTAATTAAGGTTTTTTTCGGCAGCGAAGGGGGATAAAAGGGGGAATTACACCCCCCCCCCCTCTTCCCGGAGATTTGAGAGAAATATTTTTTTTTTGGCAATTAAATTTTATTTTTAATATAAAATTTTAAATACTTGTGAGGAATGTCTTTGTGGCTGGAAGTATTTCTAAAGCGGAGTCAAAAAAAATTTGCAAGACATATATTTGCAGCCAAAACTATTTATTTTATTGTGTCGTTGGCTGACGTTTCGGCCACTGGTCTAGGCCATCTTCAGAGCCGGAGGCGAGAATAATTGAAAATTAAAAATTTCAGCGACACATATTCGCATGAACGGAGAGTTCATAAAAAGGGATTTCGTTCGCCTTTTATTCTCGCCTCGGGCTCTGGAGATGGCCTAGACCAGTGGTCGAAACGTCAGCCAACGGCACAATAAAAGACATATGCCCTTGCAAATTTTTTTGACTCTGTCTTAAAAATTAATAGTTAAAAATTTCCCCCGGAAAATTCTCTACCTCTAATCCATGAAAATCCATCCTATAATTTTAGAATCTATGCGTTACAAATAAATAGACTTTGTATTTTATATAATATCGTAAATGCCAACCAAATTCAATATTAATTAAAATAAAAAAATAAAAAAATTTCTTCCTTGTCAAGTTAATTGTAACAATTCCAAGGTAGTTTAATTTTTTTGTTTAGTTCTATTAAAATGAAGCTGGCACCTTTCAAGGGCTCCATTAAATAAAAATAACTCCAGGAAATACACATTTCTCTTGCAGTCTAACTTAGAAGTGATTGTTTCTTATTATTTGTTCAATTTCAAATCCTTAAACATACAATTTCTTTTGAAATAAAAACATTTCGATTACAAAATACTTGCGAACACACACACACCAGCATTAAAGAGAAAGTAATAAATTTAATAAAGCCATTCTATTAATATACTGATATATTTTTGACGAATAGAGAGATAAATAGGAATAGCCGACAAAAAGGGTTGCTGCCTGCACTTTGAATAAGGCCTCGTATAGCCCCAGGACACGAGTAAATATTTTTTCTATCCAACGAGTAAAATTAAAAGGAATTAAAAAAATTAAATAACTAAACAAGACATGTTTCACAGATGGCATGCGACCCATTTGTACTTTTTCTGTGGTCCTTGTAGGTATTATTAAATCTTCTAAATGACATAAGATGTTTAAATTTTTCCTCTTTGACTAGCTTCACATCGGTAAAATTTTATTAACTATATATCTCAGGGCAAACCTTATGTTACTAATAGTTTTTCTTCATTCCGAATTCAGATACACACTGAAATACCAGTATCTTTATCTTATGTTTGCAATTTTATTTAATAAATAATTAAAACTCCTGACTTAAATTTTTCGACTAATAACAAAAAATTAAAGGCAAATACTATTTTTTTTGCAATATTTAAAAAATTTTCACGGCGCCCCAAGGAAAGAGTTCCGGCGCCCCGAGGCGCCGCGGCCCGCAATTTGGAAGCCCCTGGGTTGGCTGGATGCTGATTAAATAGTTTAAAGGCTCTCTCAAAGCTTTAGAGTTTTGCTGACTGCTAGAGCGTAGAGGCCTCATTTTGGCTGATTCTTAGAGTATATAACCATGAGCTTAGCTAGGGAATTTGGTTAGGGGGGGGGGGCGATGGGACCAGCCATCCTACGAGAGGCCTGGAGGCCCCATATTGTCTCAATTTTTCTTGCCCTTTTGCCAGCCCCGAAAATGAAATTTTTTAAGAAAGCAAAATTTTTGCCGCCTTGCGGGAAATTGTTTTGCTCTTCCGTGGAAATTATTTTTTCTTTTTTTTTAAGAAAGCAAAATTTTTATCCGCCGCACCTCAATTTGTTGCCGCTATAGGATATAGCCTTTTCAGCCTATTTAGAAATACAGGCCTAACAATGAGTGATTAATAGGGCTCGGATTTATAGGCACTGAAAATCTTTAAAATAGGCAGGCAACTAAGCACTAAAAATTATTAAAATAGGCACTTAAAAAGGCATTTATTGTAAAAATAAGCACTTAAAAAGGCACTTAAAAGGCATTATTTAAGAAATAATATAAAAAAATTTAAAAAATTGATGTCTTATTTTTGGTAATCTGGAGTGAACTGGTCGCATAGCACACACTTTTTTCTTAATTTCGGTAATTTAAAGGCTCATTCTGTACTTGTTTGCCAGAATATAAATACAAATCAAATTTTTAAGTACTAATTTTTAAAATTTTTTACATTAAAAATAAATTTTTTTTCGAAAAAAGTATTTTTTTCAAATCTCGGGGAAGGGGGGGGGGGGGGTAATTATCCTCTTTACCTTTAAATTTAGGCTATGTATAGCTCGTAAAAAATTGAAATTGGCTATTTGAACTTAAAATAGGCACTAAAAAAGGCATTTATAGATGAAATAGGCACTAAAACCCAGAATCGGCCAAAATAGGCATTATAGGCACTAACAAATGCCTCTTAATTTATTCAGAATTTCATGAAACGTATACATAGCATATTGGCCTAAATTTTAAGCCATAAATTAAAAAAAGGCAAATAGGGCGAAATCCGAGCCCTAGTGATTAAACACCTCTTTACCTTCAGAATAATTCTCATCATAATGCTGATGAACATCCATCTTTAAAGACATAGAAAATTCAATTTTTTTCTATTATTTTCCCGTGGCTCCGTGTTATGTGATCTACGCCTGTAATTTTTTTTGACAATTTCAAAACGCACAATTTGTTTAACAACTAAGAGCGTTATTAAAAAAAAAAAACTTCAGATTTCTCAATAAATATTGATAAAAATGACTCTAGGTCCTGAGGAGAGTTGCGATTGGGTCTTTCAATTAAATAAGAAAAGTTTTTACTTTTAACCTGCTTGTCGTCTCACTTCCCATTTTACTAGCCCGGTGGCAGAGATTTTCAGTTGGTTTAAGAATGAGATACGGAACAATCAAACAAACCTACTTTAAAGGATATTTGATTTTATACATATAATAGATGAAAGTATAATCAAAACATATAAAATTTTCCTTGAAAAATATTTTCAGAGAGAGAGAGGCATTCAAGTCTCCAATCAAATGGAAAAACGAAAAAAAAAAAAAAATGAAAACTTTAAATTGACCATGAAAATGATTTCATCTCTCGTCAATTGATGATGAGTTGGTTTCATTTATTTATCTAGAATAAATATATATTTTTTGTTGCTGTTGTTGTTGTTGTTGTTGTTGTTGGGGTTTAACAAAAAAAATGGCCTAAATGGTTATTGCCTTTCACACTTTTGCTTTAAACAAAAGGAGAGAGAGAGAGACAACTTTCCATGCTGAATTTTATCATTACGCAAGCAAGAAGTCATACAATAAGAAGAGAATAATCTTTTATCCTGGTGATTAACCGAAATAATTGCTAAAAACGATGGACGACAGGTGAATTCTCATAACGTAAAGGACACTTGTGAGACAACGACAACAAAACAAAACAAAATTATATAAGGATTTTTTTTTCTTTTTATTAAGAAGCGCCGAGACCTTCTGAAAATCTCAGCTTTGATACTCATTAATTTTGACCCGTAAAATCCGCCAACTTTCTCTTACCTATGTATATATGTTAATATATATAGAGAGAGAAAGTATTGGATTCATGTCAAATGTCGATGTCGACATTTTGATGGATGTACACTTTGAGATCCCCTGAATCCAAAAAAGTGGTTTTCGCAACATGGTCTGTATGTCTGTGTGTCGGTGTGAGCGTGTGTTCAATTTAAAGCGTTGAGCTACAAGATTGCAATTTTATATTTAAGTTAAACACTCCCCTGAGGCGTGAAAATAAGCTTTTAAACAAAATCGACCAAAAGGTACTAGTACTTTATTTTTTTTTTAAGGTCTTTTTCGGCATCTAAGGCCATTTAGACCCCATCCCTGTTTATTTCAAATGATTTGGAGTCAATTCAAATGAAATAAATTTTTCTCGCTTGGGACGGGAACCGAACCCGGGACCACGGCGCCAGAAGCTAGTGTCTTCTTCCCGCCACGGGTCATGGGAAGTACTTTACTGATGTACTTTTTCAGTTTTTTTTTTTCGATTTTCTCAAAATTCGCTACAACGATTTTGATTAAAATTCATAAATCAATTATTTTTACTTTCTCTTACGCTAAATATGAAATATATAGAGAGAAAGTATTGTGATCATGTCAAAAATTCGATGCCGAAATTTTTTTAGATACTCATTTTGCCATTGAAATCTTCTCAAGCCCACTTTACTCTTGTATTTCATAGAAAAGATAGGAAAAATGGTTGCCATGGTAACAGAATATAAATATTTTCTCATGTTTATAAATTTATATCTTGAATATAGAGATTCTAATAAATCGGGGGAAACTAAATTTATGTCGAGACAAAAAATCTGGTGTGACAAGCACAGAACACAACTTTCGTTTAACGAAGGTAATAGAAAGTTGTGTGCTGTGGGATCAGCCACACCAGATTTTTTTAGTTATAAAGAATTGAAATTTAAATCTCACAATTCTTATCCTATAATTAATGAAATAAATGAAATTTATGGACAATTTTTTTTATATATTTTTAAATATGAAATTTTATATTATATCAATTAATATAATAATTGATAAACATCTTTGAAATAGTTGAATGGTTTGAGGATTCTGAAGAGAAAATAATAAAATATGAATATAGATCAATGCAAAACCGGAAGTTTGTTACGTACTTTTCAGAGACCTTGAAATCATATATTATTTTCACATTTAAATAAAAGTGGATTTATTAATATATGGATATATAAATATAACTCCAAGTTGTTATTAAGGAATTTCACCTAAATTTTTTCCTCCTTCTTCTTAAATGTCTAATTAAGAAATGGTATATAAGAAATAAAAAATAAAATCAGGTGACTTGCAAAAGTTTTAATTCTCTAAAGCAGTGCGTCCCAACCCGTGTGGACCCAAGAGTGCCGCGTGATTGGCTAAGTGGTGCCGCAATAAACAAAAAAAAAAAATTACCCTATACCTAAGCTAGAGCCCTGTACGGGTACGGGTTGGCCCGTAGACCCGTTACCCGCCCGGTCCGCGGGCCGGGCCGGGCGGGCTTTGGAGGCCATGAAAAAATTACGGGCGGGTAGCAAGTTTAAATAAACGGGCTCGGGCGGACGGGCATGCAAATTAAATTTTATTTAAAAATTGCTAGACATTCGTTCATTCATTCACTAAATCACGGGCGGGTTTGAAAAAATTCCGGGCGGGCCTGAAGAATGGTAAAAAATTACGGGCCGGGTACGGGCGGGAAGTAAAAAAAAAATACGGACACGGGCCGGTACGGGCCAAAAAAAAAATCGGCCCGTGCAGGGCTCAACCTAAGCTAACAAAATTATTGATGTATTTTTACTCAGGAACTGTAGTAAAGTTTACTATATTATGTTATTGTGTACGTTACTTATTATATGGTATATTTCAAAAAATTTACATATTAAACTTAATTTTTTTTTAATTCAAGGAAGGGTGCCTCTAGTGTGTAATGCTATTCCCAACGCACGGTTGGGGTGTTGAGAACTTCAAAAGGTTGAGAAACTCTGCTATAGAGGGTAGACGACGTCTAAAAAAAAATCTATTCCTTTGGAGAGCTTTGTCAAGAAAATATCCCATAAAAAGATGGTGAAAATTTTTAAAATTTATTCATTTGGGGGTGGAGGGGGGGGGGGGGGGGGTTTACCGACCAGATCAACAAAACCGAAAAGTATATATATAGAGAGGGATCTTTATTAATACAAATTAAATTAAACGGAATAATTAGAATCAGGGGTCGTTCGTTAATCAAAACAAATTTTTGAATTATGCCAATTTCATTAGTCTTTTTCGGCATCTGAAGTCATTTAGGCTCTGTTCTATTTATTTCAATTGATTGGAACGAGAAGTGAACCCCCTATTGCACGTGAGGCGAGTACTCTACCACTGTAAATGAAAATTATGAAACCTCAAAGCTTTAAAACTTTCTTCTTCTCGTTAGAAATAAAATAAAATAAGTTATAATCCTAGTGTCCAAATAATTGAGAATCTGGATAAACGAATAATTGAGAATCCGAATTCCCACTCTACTCTGTTATTTGTTCCAAAATTTAATATTTTACTATTAATAAATAAAGAATTATATATATCATGTGTTGGTCCTTGAAGTAATTATGAAAAACATATAACCAAGTATTTATTAAATTTAAATAAGTGAAAAATGTAGGTACCGCCGGGAGCCGCTACCTAGTAGGACATGTTGAGCGTAAATCGACGGATCCGTGGTGCAACTCCCGACGGTACCTACATTTTTCGCTTATTTAAATTTAATAAATACTTGGTTATATGTTTTTAATATTTTACTTTCCACCATTTATTTTTTTATTTTCTTGCCCGGCATATTTTTGTTTGAATAACCTTTTTTTTTTCTTCTAAGGGACATTTTATAATCCCGGCAAACTAATCCTTAACAATGAGTGAAAATGCGCGATCTCTATCTTAAGTTAATTAAATCTAAAAAAAAATCGGTATAGGAAGTTTCTAATTATATGAATGATAATAAATTTGTTTTCTAATTCATTATATTGCAAAAAAAAAAGTTTTTTTTTTTTTAAATAAAATGTCGAAAAAGTGAATGGGGGTATTTAGATAGTAATAGAAAGAGAGAGAGAGAGAGAGAGAGAGAGTGGGGAAGGAAGAAGAAGAGAGAATGGCATGCAGAAATCGCACCTGCAGGTGATATGTCTGTCGCTCCTCCATTGCAGAGCCAGAGGAGGGCTTGTTGTTGTTGTTTGGGTGTTGTCGGCGGACTGACTAAAAGACTAGCGCAACGCTGCGCTGCTAGACTGGACGTGACGTGATGTGACGGGACAGGACGATTGAATAAACGGGGGGTGGGGGGGGGAGCAAAACTCAGGTGGTTCCCCCCGCCCTCGCCGAATTCCGCCCTCAAGATAGTCCTAATCGTATAGAGATTAACGTGTAAATGGGAGTCTGGACGTTATCTGAGAATAAATATTGCACAAACAATTGACTCTGTGACAAGATCAAGTCAAATAATCCTTTTTTTTTTTAAATTGGGTCGTTTCCTTCCTCACTCTCCAAGGGTAATAATTATGAATAATGAATAAATAATAAATCCTTTCTATTAGTTGACATTCAAAATGAAAAAATAAAAATGTTTTTACTGTTGTCCCTTGACATAGAAATAAGTTGTTCTTTTTTTTTTAAATCGAGCATCTTAATACGGAAATGTAGCTATCAAAAGGTAAGGTCAGTTAGTTTGTTAGCCGACAAATGCTATTCAATTAATTAACGTGAAATTTTAATATTTCAGGAAAAAGATAAATAGAAATATTTTTAAATTTATAATAAAATAAAAAAAAACAGTGTCGAGGACACTAATCTTTTGGAATTGAAAAAAATCTCACTGACCGCACAAAACACACGTTTGAGTTCTGTGCTTGTCACACCAGATGTATTTAGTTGCCAATAGTACCAAAGAAATCAAATTATAATAATATACGAGGAGGGTCATTCGGAAAGTAAAGAACGTTTTTGTATAAAAACTGAAAAAGTAAAACTTTATATCTATACTATTTGTTACTTAGGTTACTTTTCTCAGGGTCGGATCTAGGGGGGGGCAGTGGGTGCATTTGCCCCGGGTGGCAGATATCAGGGGGCGGCAATTAATGAAAGATTTACTAAAAAAAGGTAAAATGATATGAATTTTGTATAGAAAATTTTAAGAAGAGGGCGGCAAAATAAATTTTGCCCCCCTAAAAAATCTCCTCGTTCCGGCCCTGACTTTTCTACATAGTCGCCGTTTAAATTTAAACAATTCTCATAACGTTTTTCTATGCCTTCCAAATTGTCGCCAAGCCGTAGCCATAACCTTTCTAATGCTCAAAATTTGTTTGGCTTTTTCGTTTTTTTTTTTTTTTTCTTGGAGAATTTGAATGGTGCTATTCCAGATGATTAGCGCTTTGTTTCTGGAGTGATATGCGAAATCCAAGTCTCGTGTGATGCCAGAGACAGTCAACACCTCGAACGCCTCAGCACTAAGCAAATCCAAAAACCAAATCACTTCGACTATCAACACGCAAACCGACACCACACAATCCAACACATCTCAAAGGCAAACACAAGCCTCGGAAACATTCAGCAATCGACTGGGGGAGTAGGCAGATTGAGGCCCCGAAGTCAACCTAAACTAAACACAGACACGATCACACCCAATCTAAATCTCAGGAACAAATCCAACCCCTAACACATCCACTAACCAAACCAATAACACCTCGACTTGGGGAGGCAAATTGAGGCCCCGTAGTCAACCTAAACACACACACTCAACCTTCCTCCAGCTCTCAGAGACCAATCCAAGCCTCTTAGGCATCCACCAAATTGACCTGAGGACCAGCAAGATTGCGACCCCGTAAACAAACTACCTCAACAATTCCCCCTAATTCCATACTCTTGAAAATGGCTCCAAAAGGAGAGCCGAAACGTCGAGTAAATCTCAACATCACACGCGACTTAACCCGAGAAAAGTTATCTTCGCATATATACATACTAGTAATATATTTTATTTCAAAGTTGACATAACATAAGCCTTTAATTAAAACATTAGAAATATCTACTTTTTTTATATACTGTAGCCCATGTCAACTTGTCAGCAATCGAGCGATTAAAGAGATGACATATCGCCAAAAAAACAACAACAAATTTTTATTATGATTCTAACAAAAAAGAAAAGCTTATCACAACCGCGTGACCGAGACATTAAATATGCTAGAGGAGACTGTAGACTTAATGGAAATTATGGTAGATTCTGTCTTATATTAAAACATGTTTGAGGCAGTGGCGGATCCAGAGGTGTTTCTCTGGGGGGGGGGTAATCTGGAGTGACTGGTCGCACACCACACATTTTTTCTTAATTTCGGTAATTTAAAGGCGCATTCTGTACTTGTTTGCCAGAATATAAATACAAATCAAATTTTTAAGTATTAATTTTTAAAATTTTATATTAAAAATACATTTTTTTTTTTCGAAAAAAGTATTTTTTTTAAATCTCAGGGGGAGTAATTACCCCCTTTACCCCCTCCCCCCTTGTATCCGCCCTTGGTTTAAGGAAAGAAAATGTCAAATTATCTGAATGGACAAAGCAGTTGCAAGATAGACAAAGAGTGACAAAGAGGTTGCAAACCTCTGACTCCTAGCACAACAGGCAAGAGTATGTTTTTCTTATTAAGTTAAATTATAAGGCAAACAATTCATCTGTTTTTAAGTTTTTTGCATTTTCGACTAAAAAAACAACATTGTTAAGTTATATAAAATATCTTAATGTCAAATGAACGAATAAAATAAAATGATTCTCTCATTATATTAATTTTACTTTCCAGCACTATAATATAATATATAGTAGAAATGGCAGAGTTTGTTTTGTTGACACTGTCTATTGGGATCTTTAGCATTTCAATACGCTACCTGGTGGCTTAAAGTCGAACTAGCGATTGTAGGATAAACCTTCATACGTTTAACGTGATATAAGGGACAAGAACATTTAAACATCTGATATAATTGTATTATTTAAAAAAAAGTTATAACCCACGAGTAAACATTATTGTTAGATTAATAAATAATACATACATACACTGAAATATTCACAAATATGAAATTTTCTCCTTATAAAAATAAAAGCAATGTGTATCTACTTTGTGTTTATGGGTGTAAAAGTCATGCATCTAAGCATTAAACAGTTCGATTTCATTCTTTTCCAAAAAAAAAGACAGTATAGTATAGTGAAAATTATAAATAATTTTATTGTAGAATAATCAATCTATCAGATTTAGAAGCCTTCTTTTTAATTTTTGCCTCCATCTTTTTCTTGTTTTTCTCCAAATCAATTGTGCTCGAGCAAAGGCCTCTCATATCTTATTTTTTAAGAGCTGATTTATGTGGTGCACTCCAAACACTATTTTTGTCTGTACACGTGATATTTTTTAAATCATCTAAATTATTTCTGTAAGTACAAAAAAAAAAATTTATTTTATATTTAATTACCGGTATTAATTTTTTTAGTTAATTTATATCTTGTATTTATTATTATAATAAAATATTTCAAACACTTTTTGACTTACATCATATCAGATATCATAAATAGCGGTTACAGAATAAAAGTACAGCCCCAAATGTGCTTGCAGGTACTTCCCTAATCCAGCCTTATACGAGCATCCATCCCAATTGTTATTATTATAAAATTTGATCATTTATTTCATGAAATTCTTCTCGTAAACTTGTTGTTTCCAAACAGAAAGCAAGAATTTGGTCTGTCATTGAAACTGTCATTACTATTACTCACTTTAAAACATGACCAGGATCAATAATATTGTCTCCACAAATAAAATTTCTATTAGTAAGTGTGGCAGAAGAAAACCTACAAATTTCCTGTACCGTCACACCCATTTTTTATTTTTAATTAAACTTTTTGTCTCATAAAACACGAGTACTTGCGTATCCAGCTCAGCCATTCAATCCTACAATCGCTAGTTCATTTTTTGCCACCAGGTGAAGCCACGCCTCTCCCATAGATCCCAATACTTTCCAATCCAAATACATGTCAGATTATTAAATTTTTTATTTAGGAGTTTATTAAAAGGGCAAATAAAAAAAATGGATTTCAAAATTTTATTTTTTAAATAAGGTTACTAGGTCATTCAGAGAAAAATTAGTAGTCCGATACATAGATCAATGACATGGCTAGAATCAAATATATAGTAGTTGGATACGTACGTCCTTCATGTGAACACACCATAAGAATTAATCCATCTGTCAAATAAGTTAGAACAGTTTTTTTTTAACACACTCTTTTTTTCCCATTCACACTCATACTCACACCCACATTCCCACGAAGTCCGTACGGCAACTCAGGTCATATAGGATTTTTAAACGATAACCGTTATTATTTATAATATCTATTGGGGGTCCAGGCATTCTTATTTAAGCCATTTGGTATCCAAATGGCTTAAATAAGTATTGGACTGCCTGGAATCCCGAACCCGTGACTCTAGGTATAGAAGGTTAACACGCTAACACCTACACCAAGCCCGAGGGCAGTAAGAAAAGTTGGTTAAAGAGATCTGTTTTGTTTATTAAAAAAAAAAACGAACAGAAACTTGTACTGATTGAATATTTATTTTAAAAAATCTGACGTGTCTGATAGCACAGCACATAACTTTCTCTTGAATTTGATATGAAGAAAGTTGTGTAGTGTGCTTTTCACGCCAGATTTTATGTCGGTATATGTTTAGTTTCCGCCGATATATTAGAATTCAAGATGTAAAATTTGTAAATATGAGAAAATATTTATTATACATGTATATAATATATATTATATTTTGTTACCATTTCTCCTATCTTTCCGAAATTCAACAATTCAAGAAAAAAGGCGTTTGAAGGTTTTATAAACATATACATTTAAATAGCTGAGCAACAAATGAATAGTCCAGAATCAATAGCAAGAATGGAAATATATATTATTAATTAATTAATTAATAATTAATATTAATATTAGATATTCTCGCTTCTACTTTGCCAATCAAAAGATAAGTCGTTTTAACATCGTTTGGTAGACTTAACTCAAAAATTGAATTTTCTGACTTGCGCCACTATGATTCTCACCAGGCGATATATACATTTATAGGTAAGAGAAAGTAAAAAAAGGTATTGGCAAGAACTTTTCTTTCCCGTAGGTACAGTACAATGTGATAAAATTTGAAGAGGTTGCACAAGGTTAAAAAAAACACAAACAAAGGAAAAGAACGGGATTAGTTACAGCAAAATTAATGTTACGAATACATAAAATCAACAGGAAGAGTTGTAGAATTAAAAATTTGAAATAAGGAAAATTGGGGGAAGATGAGCCTAGCAAGGGATTTAAGGGAAAATCCTATTTCACATTACGACTTTAGTCAGTAAAATTACCAAAGACGACCAGAGGGAAAAATTAGCGCTAAAGATTATTTTCTATGTTCTAATGCCTTTCATAGAGTATTCTCAATTAATTAAGTAGCTAAATTTATTAGGATTTTATATAAATAAATAAATACTTATGGAAATTACAATTAATTTTTTTGCGAATAAAAAAAAATGCTTATCAATTATCGGTATTTACGTATTATCAATCAATCAATCAATCATTAGGGAACTATTAAAAAATATTTATTTGATCCCGTAGTACCGGAATTTTTCTTCAAGTTAAATAATGACAACAAAGAAAGAGATAGAAAGCAGGGCATAAAAGAACGATAACGATCAAAGAGTCTTCAAAAAGTAAGGGGGGGGGGGGTTGATTTCTTTTAAAGGACTTGCATATTTTAAGCAAGGAACAAAAACTACATAAATTGGAAAAACACACTTTGGTACTAATGTGATGAAGATAGGGGCAGCCTGGTGGATATTATGAGAAGGGTGAATATAAATAAATAAGTCCGGAGCTGATATTCAGGCAATTTATTCGGGTTAAATCCCTCCGCTATAGGTCAACGTTTCGGGGCTCAAACGGCTCCTTCTTCAGGACCTTATATTTGGGGTCCGACCGGGAACAAGGTTTTCAGCCGAAACCGAATATTCGGCCTCGATCTTAGTTTTGGCCAGAAACCGTAACCAGAAACCAAAACTTGTATTTCCTATAAGAATTATTATTATTACTTTAACTTTTTTTTTTTTTTTTTTTTTTGAAATTTTTTTCCCCTCCCTTGAAAATCATTTTTACCTTTTTTTTTAGGGAGACTAGAATTTTTTTTTTTCCGGCACCTTTTCCGCTTTTGCAAATCATTTGACCTTTTTTTTTTTGCATGCGAGTCTCATCCCATCTTTTTCAGACTCAGAGGTTTCGGCTACTTTTTGGCCGAAACCAGGATTTTCGGCCGAAATTGGCCGAAACCGTAACCGAATATTCCGGTCGGTTCCTACAACAAATAAAAGTACATCTCGTTGATTACATATAACATTTTGTAAGGATATTTTATTTATTTTTTTTTGTGAAACAATTCAAATAAATAAATAAATAACAAGTCAATATCCTTACAAAATGTATACTTAATCAACGAGATGAACTTTTATTTGTTGATTTTAAGGTCCTGAAGAAGGAGCCGTTTGAGCCCCGAAACGTTTTCCTATAGCGGAGAGATTTAACCCGAATAAATTGCCTGAATATCAGCTCCGGACTTATTTATTTATTCACCCTTCTCTTTGGTAATCATTAGGGTTTGGAAAAAACCGGAAAATTTTGAAAACCGGTTTTTCGGTTTTTCACAAAGCGGAAAACCGGTAAACCGGTTTTAAACCGGTTTTTTTTTTTTCAAATGTAAATCAAGGAAAAAAAAATAAAAAAAATACTCAAAGCAAAATTTTATAGAATTATTTTTTAATAACCGCGCCCTTGCCTGCCACTCCAAATGGCTTAAATAAAATCATCGGACTGCCTGGGATCCGAGCCCAAAAAAAAATTATTATTACTACTATTCTGATCCAGTGCCTGCTTGAGGATTTGTTTACATTCATAGAATACAAAAAATACATAAATTTCTCTATACATTTCCTATGGGAGAAATCGTAACTTTATGAATTAATAACTCAAAAAATTGTAGGAATTTCGGGACCCGAGTATTTTTCCTGGACTCTCCATAACGTCCTCTATAAGACTGCAAAATTTCGGTTTCAAAATTCCAACGGAAAGTTGGCCAAACAGAGCGAGACAGACGGACGGATAGACCGACACTCCGCTATTATTATAAAGATCTATAGATTATTTAAGTACTAGAAAAAAAGGAGAAAAAATATAAATAATCTATAATTTTTTTTTTTTTTATTTGTCCAAGGTCTTTTTCGGCATCTAAGGCCATTTAAACCCCATCTCTATTTATTTCAAATGATTGATAGCCAATTCAAATGAAATAAATTTTTCTCGCTTGGAACGGGAAGCGAACCCGAAACCCCAAGCTACTAGAAGCTATTGTAATATCTTCTCTCTGAGCCATGGATCACGGGCTAAATTTGAATACAAGTATTAATGAAGAAAAAATTAAAAAAAAAAAACCGAATTCGGTTTTTCGGGAAAAACTCGGTTTCTCGGTTTTTGAAAATTAGCCAAAAAACCGGTATACCGGTTTCGGTTTCCACCGGTGTCCAAACCCTAGTATTAATATTAGTATTGATACTTTTGTGATTATAATAGCTCTAGCTTTCATTTTGTATTGTGTTATATTGTATTTTGTATTGTTTTATATTGTATTTAGTACGTTTGGAATGTAATATTTGGTATGCTTCTGGCTGAAAGCTAAATAAATGAAAAAAAAAAAAAAAAAAAACTAGCTCTAGCTACATGGCAAAGTTAAAAATCTGATGTGATGGTCGCACAGCACTCATTTGGTATACAAATTTGGCTTAAATAAAATTATCGGGCTGCCTGGGGTCCGAACCCTTGACCCTTGGTATATAAGGCAGGCGCGGTACTAACTACACCAAGCTCGAGGGCGATGTAAGATTTATAAACGGGGGAACATATTTATATTTTATTACCATGGCAACCATTTCTACTATCTTTACTATGAAGTATAAGAGTAGAGTAAAGTGGTCTTCAGAAGATTTCATTGGTAAAATGAGAATATACATTTTAAAGAGCATCTAAAAATAATTG